>JABSTQ010001877.1:0-71454 GCA_013358835.2 Ixodes persulcatus
TTCGAGTGCTTGTTTGCCCACGGCAGTTGAGCTTCATCCAAGCTGATCCCATGACTTTAAGGGGTCGTCCGTCTGGACCATGAAGTCGGCGTTGGGGCTCGGAGAGCTTGTGGCACTTTGCGAAGACCTTTTGAAGAGATGGCAGCTGGTAACAGCGTTTCATCTGATCCAGTGTCTATTCGAAAAACACAGGAGTTTGTCGACGAATATCTCGATGTCCCATTTGCTGTTTGAGGAGAAGCTGCAGCTCCTACGAATCCTTGTTCGTGTACGAGGAAGTTCACGGTAGTTGAAGACTTGCAGACTGTTGCAAAATGTCCCTTTTCTTGCACCTGTTGCAGCCTGCGTTCTTCGCCGGACACACGCTCCTCGGGTGAGCTTCTCGACCACACCACCGGCAAGGTTTGCCATTTGGTTTGGGTTGTCGCGGTCTTCTTAGTTGGAGTTCGAACATTTGAACGTTCAGTTCCTCGCTGAGTAGGTCCTGATGCTGTTCCATTTTTGGCTGCTATACGGTCAACGTTGGCATTCTTTTCTTTTGTCGATCGGAGTTCCACTTGTTGCTTCTTAATCACATCCGATTGGCGCGCAGCAGCGATGGCCTTCTGCAGGTCCAGATCAGGATCCAGTTGAAGTTTTTCCGAAGTCCTGCTGTCCCGAAGACCAACAATCAGCCTGTCGCGAATCAATTCTTCCGTCAGTGGTCCATAGTTGCACGTAGTGGCTAATCCATGGAGAGCAGTGACGTACTCCTCGACGGTTTCTGTCTCTAGTTGCGATCTTGTGTTGAACATGGCTCTCTCATACACCACGTTTCGACGAGGAATGAAGTAACGTTCGAAGGTCTCCATCACCTTGTCGAAGTCTTGAGCCTCGGTGTCGGACAGCTTGAAGGTCTGTAAGACGTCTTCCGCTTGTGGTCCCATGATGTAAATGAGAGCGTCGACTTGGTGTGATGATGGTTGAGATGCCAGTCCTAATGCACTGTGGAAACGCTTGAATCTTTTCTTCCACGCCGGCCATTCGTTAGGTGTTGTAAAGCTGAAGGCTTCGGGTGGCGAGATGCGAAAAGTTGCCGTTACCGTTTGTTCGGTAGCACCGTTGTCGGCAGAATTTGAGGGCTTGTCCATTGTTCCTTCGTTTGTAGTCGATCCTGCGCTTTACTAATTATTAGTAGACTCGCGGAGCGATCCGACTTCTGACACCATGTTTCGTTTTACGTTCTTTAGCGAAGAGAACACAGAGACAACCTTTCGTGCCGGAGTCAGGCTGAAGACTGACGTCTCGTTTATTAGATATAAAACGAAATAAAAGAAAGGCGCCTCTGGTACGGGGCGCTCATGTTACGCGCGAAGCGGCGGAACGGATGTTTAGATCACGGGCTCCGCGCGAACGGTTGTTCTCGCTCTGTTGCTTTGGACTTTGGAGCTCGCTAGCGTCGGCGCGTCGGCGACTCCATAACAGGGAACTTCTTTGTTGTGGGCATATTTGCCGACGACTGAAGTTTCCTGAGCAGGACTTTATCCTGCAAGACTCGGTTGTAAAGGTCTGCGCACTTATATGTGAAAAAGAAATAAAGAATCATGTCCAGAAAACGGGACATGATTCGTTATTGGGACAAAAAAAACAAAAAAAAAAAAAAAACGGGACGGCAGAAGCGGACCTCAAAAACGAGACTGCCCCGGACAAAACGGGACGTCTGGTCACCCTATGTTGGAGACAAACAAAATACGATCATTTTTCGTCTCCTGTGCATCTCTTGTGCTTGAACGGGAACTGCACCTACCTGAATGAAGGCACCATTTTTTTATGTTGCTGGTCGCAAGTATTGAACATTATAACACATTTAGGAGGGTGACAAGAAAAATATGTAGAGGAACTAAAGAAGAACGAGAAGGGGAGAGACAGAAACGTTCGCCCATAATGTTTTGTGAATTTCTTGCTTCTCACCCGCTCCCGTCTGCCTCCGTGGCGCAATCGGTTAGCGCGTTCGGCTGTTAACCGAAAGGTTGGTGGTTCGAGTCCACCCGGTGGCGCTTTTTGCTATCTTTATGACTTTATTTTCATTGGACTGTACTGCATCATATTGTTGCAGGAACACGTCTTTCCTTCGAAGTATTGCGTAAATGCGGTTTGTTCGTACGCTTCCGCAAATTATGTTGTCCTCTTCCCACAACATTTTTCTTTTTCTTCTGTGAATATACGCAGGAGAACCGCGGCTGTGAAACTCCATTAAGGTGGAGGGGAGTACATTTGTATTGTTTTTTAGTTTTGTTTCTTCAATTTAATGTTTATTGTGCTCACATTCTTTTACATAGAAATATAACAAAAAGCTTTCAGGACCCCACAAAATATTTAATCGAAATCTTTATTTTCCATAAATACTGTATAAAAATCTCAAAGAGCTGTAAGAAACAACTTGACTGAGTGAAAGAGTCCAATGCACTGGAAAAACATTAATAACACATTAACGTTCAATACACAGTAACAAACACTTCAGTCTCCACAGCCCTAGAAAAGAAACAAAACGAAATTTGAAACTCAAAGAACAAGCCAATTCTACGCAATGTCAGCAAAATATAAATGAAGGTTTTTTTGGTGATCGTGCATATATACGTTTATGGTGTTTTTAAAACATCTATATGATAAGAATGGTACAATAAGATGTAGACATTTTAAATTGTGGTTCGTGCGAAACTGATGGAAGGCCCATTTTTTTAAGCTGCGGGTGGCGATGAAACGTTTTATGGCTTACCAAGCACAATCTACGAGAGTTATTAATGAGAAACAAACGAATATTCTCAAACGATACTCGAACGGCCGTCCTACAAGAACTATTTATTATTCTAAATGCCAAGGGAAGGTAAATTACGGTTACCTATAGCGCTAGTCTCAAGAAAGATACTTGGCTCAGAAAACACAGCTTCACTAGAAACAATCACCAAACAAAACGTTATCCCTGACGAAAAGTAGTTTTGAACATGAAAACACGTATACCCATAACGCCTGATGAGAAAGTGATCACGAAACCAAACTCTTTGAAATTGCGACAATATTTCATCGGACACCGAAATTAACGTAAACATCGCATAAACGATGCTGAACATACACATTGAGAATATATATTTCACGAAGAACGTATATTAACCCAATCAACTTCAGGTACTTATGCGCAGTGCTCAACGACACAAAGCTACAGTGAGCAAGAGCGGATCGGTGTTGCGTTTATCTCACCGCACTCGTTGCAAAGTCAGCTCAAAAGAGAATATGAAAAAGAAAAACTTTTGCGCATAGTTCATGCGCTGCAAAAAAGATAATTATTCCAAGATTGGCATGTAAAAAAAAAATCCATTTATTTCGCTTAAAACCTAAAAAAAAACCTGATCTTAAAAACAAAAAAAGAAAAATAAATTAGTTGTTGATATTGGGCCGGTTGGAAAGCCATCCATTGGCTGGGTTGCATTTACGTAACCAATTTTGTTTTATCTGGCTTCTTCAATCTGCGGCTTTAAAGGGGCACTGAAATCGGTTCTGAGATCGTCCTTTTGTGGGGACAACTCACTCTAGACGCTGTAAGCATCCCAACAAACCCAAAATTACAATCGTGCGTAGCTTAATGCCTCGTTAAAAGCGCGTTCGAAGATCGCGACACGCCCTTTCTGAGAAGAGGTTTCTTCCGAGTGAAGTGGTCGCAAAGGGCGCTTGTCGGCCAGTTGCAAGCGATGGCTTCGCCCGCGAAGAAAAAGAGGAGTCTTATCAGAATGTGTATCTATCAGACCCTCTTCGAAATACGTTATAGCAAAATCATTAGGTATCTTCGCATATTGTAGGGTTTTTATTGGTTCACACAATGTACTCCACGAGAAAAAAGAATCCACATGTTTTTTTATTGCCCAGAGATGAATAGGCCGTGTTGTAATATAGGACTCGGTATATGTGGTAACTAACACCTCTTAAACAATATAAGATCAAAAACGACCTTTTTCAAAAAAGACGTCAGTGATCTTTAAGCATAACCGAAGCGGTGGCTTGCATCACCAAGCTCTGGCTACTGTATCGCACCTTGGGCAGCGTTTTTGACTGGTGCGAAATATGGAAAATGAATTCAAATATTCCCAAATGCAATCATATAACATTTACTAGAAAACGACAACCTGTTTCTTTTAGATATTCAATTGACGGCGCCCTACTACAAAAGGTGGACAAAGTAAAATATTTAGGCGTTCAGTTTTCAGAAAACCTATCGTGGAGCGCGCATGTAGACTACAAGACGGTCAAAGCTAACCGTGTGCTAAATTTCTTGAGAAGAAATTTTCACGATTGTCCTTCCAATTTAAAAAACACCCTTTTTCTTTTTAATGTGAGGCCTATTTTAGAATACGCTCGCGTGCTCTGGGACCGTAAAGAACGCTATCTAGAACAGAAAATTGAACAAATCCAGAGCAAAGCTGCTAGGTTCGTTACAAAAAATTACAATTTCAAACAAAGTGTTAGTGCCCTAAAACGTCAATTAGACTAGGAACCTTTGAACTGTAGAAGACGCCGCCTCCGTTTAACATTTTTACATAGAATATATCATGATCAAACAGGACTGGATAAAACTAAATTCCTTGAACTGCCACACTTTGTATCACGCAGACTAGATCATTCCAAAAAAATTAGAGGATTTTCCGCTAGGACTAATATATTCAGATTCTCATTTTTTCCCAATACCGTTAAACAATGGAACGAATTACCCGAGGAAACTATTTCAATTCCATCGTCTGATTTTGAAAAACTGTCACGTAATAGCTGGGAATAAGGAAGGTGAATTTTCTCTTTGTGAATGTGTATTCACAATGCTTGATCTGTAGCACTGTGCTTTGTGTCTTCATACCTTTACTTGTACGGAAACTTATATTGGTGGCTAAACCTTAATATCATTGTGGATCCATTTGTGAAAGTGTTATAATTTTGCAACACAATTTTTCTTGCGAACTTGTTTTTTTTTCGTGTGTTTCTGTATTTGACGACTGTAATTTTTGTGCAAATGTATCCTCACACCTCCCCCCCCCCCCCCCCCCCCTTGCGATAATGCCTCTTGGCACTGCGGGCTAACATGTAATAAATGATAATAAATAAAGGGTAACGAGGCATTACTCACCATATTTTACCAGAGTTTGTCAGGTGTAGTAGTTAACATACAGGATACCCTGAGCTCAAGCATTCTATTTCCGCACTCTGGTTACCAATTCCACCCTCTGGAAACAATCATAACCACGTGCTTGTAACTTTAGGTACTAAAATGCATAATATATAAAAATAAACACCCGTTTTATCCTAGATCGGTGTAAGGTCTTAGTTATACTTAACTGGAACAAGTGCAAAACCTACTGCTGGCATAATTGTGCTTTTTGTTTTCTGTATTATTCTACATCCTTTCGCTCTTCTTTTTGTCCTATCGCACCTATTATATCCTCGGTTGTTGCAAATATACCCGAGTGCTTCCATACTTCAGTTGAGGATTTGCTTTTTTTCACTTTGGTAATATTGTCATGAATAAAGGATAAAGTTGATCGATGAAACTTAAAATGAACTTTTAATGCGGCGATCTTGTGCCGAGGAACGTAAATCAACAAAGACCGTACTTTGACGGCGACGGAAGGACGACAGACTCAAGCAGTCATGTGAAGCACGTTTTATAAGCGCGTGGGTTTCTAGAAGTTTCCGAGCTCGAACGAACAACAGGATTCTCGAGTCATATGGAGCATTCCAGTCACGCAAACAGAAGAAAGGTTAAAAGGACAAGCGCTGGCGGGGATCAGACCCCAGCCAGCAGCGTGGGAGTTGAGCACGCTGCCGATTGAGCCATTCGCACGCGACAATATGCACTCCGGTGTGTGTGTGTGTGTACGCGTTGTAAGTGAAGACGGGGGGGGGGGGGGAATTGAGAGTCAATTGTGTATGCGTGCATACACCGTTGACTCTCCGTTCCCCCCCTTTTTCCCCTACAACGGGTACACACACACACCGGAGTGCATGTTGTCGCGCTACGGTGCTTCAGCTAAGTGTGAATGTGACTATGCTTAAGAATCAGCGATATTTGCGGGAAATTAGGCGAGGGAGGGGGGGGGGGGGGGTTAGACGCGGTAATTTCGCCAAATCAGCTAAACCTCCCGACAGTCTGGCAACAGTGCCTTGATGGGGCAGACTTAGTTGCCCCTTAAGCGCCGTTCACATATATGCAACCGAGTAAGACCGAGAGAGACCAGACCGGTTTTTAAGCCTTTTGCGACGTCTTAGGACCGGATGCGCTGGAGCGGAGCAGGTCCTGAGACGTCGCAAGAGGCTTAAAAACCGGTCTGGTCTCTTTCGGTCTTACTCGGTTGCATATGTTTGAACGGCGCTTTAGATTTAAAGAGCGCCAAACGACAAGGACAAGGGGAAGAATTGGACGAAACGATGCGCTTAGTTGACAAATTTGGGGGAAATTCCTCCGGGTATGACGGAATAGGCCACCAAACCTGGTGAGGCTGCATGAGGCGGATTATAAGGAGAGTTGAACGTTTCGATTGGGCGGCAAAAATGTACAGTATGTTGTAGGTTCGGGCAGAATTTGGGTTTAACCCATATTTGGTATTTTTATTCCGCGATGTGTATTTCCCGAGTTCAAGTTTCTTGAGAGTACTCAATATTTGGAACAAAAATAAGCAAGAGAAAATTCCAGGGTGTCCGCTAAAATAACTAGAGCGTCCTCGACTCAAAGACTGAACGCCGCTCATGCACCTCGCACTCATGGGCCTACAAATTTCATCGCCTCCTGTTACCTAAAATACGTAAGGCAGCCTTTGGAGTTTCCAGGCTGTACGTCTTTTGAACAGCCGAACAGCAAGTATCAAGCTGGTACATTTTTACGTTCATCCGTTAAACAGTTCAAGCAGTGGCTAACTAGCCCTACTACATATATAGTTTGAAATATAACGAGTAAAAATGCTATTTGTCCTTTATTGTTAGTCGTTTCGTTTGTCTCGAGTTACTTATTGGTTGCTTGCATATTGAAAAAAAAAGCAACAAACAAGCAAAGAAGAGATGTAAACTAAATTTTGATTTCTTGGTAAACTAACAACCAGCGCTACCCCCGGTAAAACTTTCACGCAACAATTTTACTTGTTTTTCGCAAGCTGCATGAAATATCTTCGTAGAAACATACAAATGACGAAACGTTTTCAGAAGTCCGTCAACCATCCGGCGGTCATCGTTTCTCGTGAAGCTTACGTTTGAACCCGTGCACACGCTGAACGTTGGCGCGACCCTCACGTCTAGTGCAGGCTTCGGAGAAGTTTTTCGAGCGCGTTCATTTTTGAAAAAAGAAAGATCTATTGGACGCCCTCCCATGATACTTTGGCAAAAGGCAATCACTTCCGTAGCAACGTGATGCAGCTCATTTGAAAGACAACACACAAAAAGAAGATACTTCGCCACCGGGTGGACTCGAACCACCAACCTTTCGGTTAACAGCCGAACGCGCTAACCGATTGCGCCACGGAGGCGATTGAAAGCAGTCGAGAAGTACCTGATTCACAAAACGTTAAAGAAAGTACTATTCGTCTGTCCTTCCGATCCTTCCTTTTTTTGTTGTTGCCTTCCTCAATATCAGATAACGCGCATTACAGCGACCGCCCATGTAGTTCCTTGTTTGTTTACATCTATACCGGCTGCGCAGTTAGGCATTATGAGGGTACATGATGCAAACATAAAAAAATGCAGTCATTTAACAAGTAAAAACACGTCTTACTCTGTAAGCTATCTCTGTGATATAATGAAAAAAAAAAAAAAACGAGCGATTGGCAACACTAACGACTTCCTCCGGTAGTATATTCAAATCCGCGACAGTTTCAACAAAAAAACAAAAAGGAGAAAAAATAACACAAAAAATGGTCAGCATAAAACCAATTTTTTCTTCCTTTTTTAGAGTTATGCAACTTCGAAGACACATGATATATTCGTAGGAAGTACAGAAGAAAAAGCACTCAGAGAGCTGGCTAATGTTCGTTCTGCTGCCACTCCAAATGAACGAACCTTATTTGGAGTGTCTGCACCTTTCTTCTCAGCTAGTACATGTACATAACGCGACACTGTTAACACAAACAAGCGATCGTCTTCTTGTTTACTTTTACAATCAAAAAGCTATTGTGAAAACTACTACTGCTATAAAAAGTGCTAATTTAGAGCACAAACATAACCAAACAAGTTTGATAGCAGATAATCCCATTTAAATTAAATACGAAAAATTAGGACTTTGGTGTGCGCACTAACCGTAGGATGCAGTGCACGCAGATAATGACAGGCAGGGTTTGACTCCTAAAAAAGAATTGTTCCACCTCAATTACAATCGTTACATTAGACACGATGTGAAGCGCTAGCTTTTGATACGTTATTTTTATCTCAACCTTGAATCATCTGTAACTTTCTTCCCCCCAAAAAAACAATTGTTCTTGCTACTGGCGCAGTCGTTTCTTCCAGTCACCTTATTAGTCTACTAATCACAACTATAACCTACTAAGTTGTTACTTCCCACAGTTATTGTTACTAGTGCTCTTTAATTAAGTTTCATTTCGTAGTGTCGAAAGGTTGTATGCTTTCATTTCATTTCATTTAATGATTCCTTAAAGGCCTTTTTGCGAGGACATTACATAAGAAGGGGGTTGGTACATAGTAAACGAGCAATAAAAACGTACAACAAAGAACTTAAGAAAACTCGCACTCCCGCAAGTAGAAAACATATGTAAGCAAAACAGGTTAAAAGAGTATTGAACCTTTTTTCCTTTTCCCCACTCCCCTCCTTTTTCCTTTATAGGCGACGAGAAAACTCCATGGAATAAAACAAATCGGACAGTATAGCAGAAACAAAACAAAATTTAATTGCGCCCAACAAAACTAAAACTAATTCAATTTGTAAAAACCTCGGAATCAGTTATTTACACAACATTGTCGGAAAGATCGTTCAAGTCCACAATAGTGATTGGTAAAAATGATTTACTAAAAGTCCTAGCAGAACCAGGTTTGCGTTTGAAGTTTCAGGAGCTGCTAAGGCGTCGAGGTTATCGTGCTGCAAAATGTAAAAATGAGCGCGGATGTGCCGCGTACGTCATTTAACGTTGGTGTGAACGTTGGTCACACCAACGTTGGGTCATCTTAACTTTTAGTCATAGGCCTCTCGCGCTGAAGCTTTTAACAAACTGTGGCGCCCTCATTTTGGGTAGTACAAGCTCACCTGATTGGGCCTCGCATTACTTATGACACGTTGATTGACCTTTCTTCTTTCCGTCGGGTGCTGAACAAGAAAAAAAAACACATTTGGACGTCGAAATCGGCTAGATTCAACGTCGCAAGACAATCGAAAGTGCCAGATGCATGCCACCACCACTAGGGTACGCGTGTCTTATCTTTGGGTCAGAGTCGTATATGACGAGAGCTTGGCCAGTCTATGATCTCGCCGCCGTAACGCCCCCCTCCCAAGTGAGCCAATCAGCCCGCGTTGCAGAGCGAGAGGCGTGAGCGCATGCGCGTGAACTCCCGGCTGCTCCCAACTGAGCAGGAAGGGCCGCCATTTTCATTCATTCGGCCGGCGGCGGAATGCATGGGATCGGCATCTAAATTTCGGTTACTTCCTTTTATTTGGTAGGCTCTGGCAAGAAAATTATATATTGTTATTCCTTGGCAGCTTAAAAAGCTAACGAATGAAGTTTCTCCACGTTTGAACGCAAACTTTGATTCAGGCGAAAAAGAAATAAGCCCGTAGCAGACGACGGGTAGCCTCAACAGTGCTGTGCGCCGGCAGCGTTGCGTCAAAATGGCGGTGGTCTTCTCTTTGCTCCCTTCTTCCTCTACCGCTCCTTCGGCGCTTTCCTTCTTTTCCTTCTCTTTTCTCCTCTCCAGGGCCTTCGTCGCCACTACCACTGGCCAGACTCTCCCAATATACACAAACTCATGTTTACACACACACACACACACACACACACACACACACACACGCACACGCACACGCACACGCACACACACACACACACGCACACACACACACACACAAGAAAAAGATCACTAAATAGTCTCAAATAGATCAGGCGTAGGCCCTTCGTAAACTTAGCACAATGTAGGCGGGCTGTTTGAGGTTCTCTCTTTTAACAAATATTCTAAAGCCCAAAAATAAAAACGTGTTCAACATACTAGAGACACGTTTTGAGTCTCGCTATAATCGTTTAAGCAATGAGGTCAAATATGCTGTTTCCGACTCTCCGATGACCGCCAAAAGAAATACACTACCATTTAAAAGAAAAGAAACGGCAACCGCGTAGAATTGCCACTTTGTAGAATAGTAGTAGTTAGAATAAAACAAAGTCTGGCAAATAATTAGGCTAGTAATATAACTTCTTCGGGAAGGGAGTTGATGATGCTTCTACCTTAGGGAAACACATTAATAAAAGCTCCTTCTCTGCTTGTTACACGCTTGATGCAACAACAGCAATTGAGGCGAAATATTATTCGGTCAGGATTCAGGAGGCGATAGCAGGGAGTCCTGTCTCGCATGCGCATATGCTGCGAAAGACGTTGGAGTAGGGTGACCATATTCCTCCAACTAGAAAACGAGACATCCCAGCGGGAGAGGGGGGGGGGGGGATACTAAAGATTGAGGTTGAGAGAAAAATTTAATTCAATAACTGCTCTTACTTCCAAACGTTACCATATTGCACAAAGCCCTAAGGAACAGTCACACTCACAGTTTAGTTGCATGCACTCATTTGGAAGGTCCTGCTTCGGGCCCTTCTTTGGTGTGGGCGTATTTGCCAAGGGTGCGTATTTTCGGCACAGATTTAAAGTCTAGGGGGCGCGGCCAATGACGTCACGGACGTAAACGTTTTATTTAGTGTTCTCTGACGTAAACACGTTTTATTTTGGATGCCGCCGACTGCATTTTGAAACGTCGGTTGGTCGGCGAGTGTGTGCGCGTGGTCGGGTGCTCGGCGGCTCGGCGGCGTACTCGCTGGTGTGTATCGACGTGCCGCCTGTGCTCGTCGCGTATCAATTGCCGACATCCTGAAACAGTGTTTTCCAATTTCGTTCGCCCGGTGCCGTCGGTCACTCCTGTTGCAAAAGAAGATTCTTAAGGCCGGTTCAGACACTTGCGTTTGAGTGCGTTTGACTGTGTTGCGTCGAGAACCGAAAGCGAGTCAGCGGCACATCTGTGCTTCGTATGAAGCGTGGAATCCAATTCAAGGAATCATCTTGGCGAGCGATATAAGCAGCAGGGATGTCCTGGTTTCTCGTTGCCGCAACGCAGTCAAACGCAGTCAAACGCAACTGTCTGAACCAGGCTTTAGTGACTACAGTACCGTCCGACGGCACTTTTGCAGAGCATTCAAGTGCCGTCCGACGGATACTCCACCGTCGGTATTCCGCGTTAAGAAAGTCTCGTATAAAACAAAGAGCACGAGGTAGTTGGAGTCTCGTTTCAACCTCCGACGAGAGCAGTTGACTCTCCGCGAACTCCTGAGAACGTGACCCTAATATAAACATCGAGCCGGCGCTCGCGCGGCAGGCCCACCATAGCCTGGCGCGAGGCACGCCCTGCCCCCGAGAAAGGAAGAAGCAGCCTCCGTAGCGGCCAGATTCGCCTGTGCTACTTTGATTGATGATTGCAAATTGTGGACAGTGTCCATAGTGTCCTGAAACATCGTCGGCATCGGCCACGAAACATTGTCGGCACCCACCGAGTGAGTTTTCACTGGCTCTACGACCCATCCCCGCAAGACATGGACACCGATACGTCGGACCAGCAACTCACGCTGCCTTCTACGAAGGACGAGCCCCCGTGGACCCGAGTAGGCCCGTCAGCCAAAGAACAAACGGCAATCACCATCATCACCCGTCTCCACCCCCAACTGGATCTGCGACAGACAGACACGCAAGACCTCGGACTGCAAATTCTCACCGCCGCTAGACTCACGCGCCTGGAACGCGGCGACACATACATAAAAGTAAGACGCCAACAAAACCTAATAGCAATTGACACCTACCGGGCCGGAGCCGCAGAGAAGCTGCTCGCAGTCGCCGAGATCGACTTCAAAAACTCCAGGCTACACCTGAACTCGTATCGAGCCGTGCCCTCGTCACATGCTCGCGGAGTCATCCACGGGATACCGCCATCCGACGCGGACGGCCAGTTGCGTGAGACCGTGGAGCTTGAGCAGGGAAAGCTACTCGCGGTACGAAGACTCGGATCCTCGAATACGATATTACTCACTGTCGACTCCCCCACGCTCCCCCGATACGCATTCGTCAATCGAGTGGCATACAGAATCCACCTCCACAAGCCGAAGGCCTGTCAGTGTACTCATTGTCTCCTGCTCGGGCATCGTATCGACGACTGCCCTAACAAAGCCCTCTACACACCCTGTGCAACCTGTGGCCAACATTTCCCTCCCGACACGGACCCCGCCCGAATGGATCACTCCTGCACGCCCACCTGCGCCAACTGCCAAGGATCCCACAATTCGACCGACCCCCTGTGCCCTGTCCGCAGAGAAGCCGACCATCGCCGGCAAGAAGCCACTAATGCTCGCCGAAAGTCACACCTCAACCCTGGCCAGTCATCGATGAAACATGCCAAACCAAGCCTCGCACCTCTGCACACGCCACCAACCAATGGATCCTCCGTCTGGACCAGCAACAGATTTACCCCGCTTCAAGACATCGAGTATGAGCAGCACTTCCCGGCCCTGCCTCCTAGACCAGCGCCGCAACCTGAACGAGACCACACCCAGCTGCCGCAACAACAGCGACCTGGGCACGCTGGCGCACCTCCTCCCCGACCGCCGCGCCCGGCTCCACGACACACGATGGGTGAGACGCATTCGCCAGATTCCCGGGGTGCTCCTCGTAACCCGCCGTCCGGACAACCCCCTCCCTTGCCCACGTCCTATTCTCAAGTTGCCCCCAACAGTTCCCCACTCTCACCGCTCTCCGAAACCCCCTCGCCAGGCTTAGCTTCCCCGTCCTACATTAAACGCCTCGAGGACAGGATTGTCCAGCGAATTGAGCAAACCGTCCTTTCCCAAATTGAACACAAAATTTCCAATCACATCGACAAACTTTTTTCAAGATTCTCTAACTTCGCTCCCCCAACTACGTCCCCGACTGACGGACAGGCCGCCTTAAGCCAAATTTTAGCAGAACTAGCCGCTATCCAGGATCGGCTTCACAAACTTGAACAAATATCCACCCCTGCCCTCAGAAAGCGGCTAGGGGATACCCCACAGGATACCCACTTGCCCCCTAATAAGGTAACTGTGCTCCCTTCTACCTCCATTTCTGATTCCGTCCAATCCCAGAACGAATAGTCCCATTCCCTCCTTTGCCCCGCCCTCACCCCCAGCACTTTATATGCACGTCTGGCAGTGGAACTGCAGGAGCATCCGGCAAAAACGAGGCACACTTTTGCAGGCAGTCCATCAAGCTACCAACCCCCCACACATTATCGCGCTACAGGAATCCCTCAGCATAATTAATTTACCACACTATGTAACTTACTCTCAACCTAGCATACCGCGGAAACATAAAACAAAACTCAGCCTTGATAGCATACCTTCATATTCTCTTATTTTAGTACATAAATCCATTGCAGCCATTCAGTTAGATACAGAGCCATTAAATAATGTCAGACAGGAACATGTGGCTATTCAATGCCGGCCACACAAGCAGAAACAGGATGTTATTATTATTTCGGCGTATTGGACACCCCAATATTTTACCCCTCAGATGGCCCCCCTCCTCAATTTCCTATCACTACACCCCTGCAGTCCTATACTACTTTTAGGAGATTTTAACTGCAGTCACAAAGACTGGGGCTTCGCTACTACTACTCCACGAGCGCAAGTCGTGGCTCAATTTGCACAAACACATTCATTTACATTATTAAATGATTTAACACAACCCACGAGGGAGGGTAATAGCATATGTCGCGATACTAACCCAGATTTGACCTGGTATCGCGGCTCGCTGCCCTCCACGTGGACTAATACCTTCCAAAATTATGGTAGTGACCATTACCTAATAAAAATTACACTAAAATTAGGGAAGGGAATCACGCTCAACCCCAATTACAGAAAGCTCCCCTACTGGGACGCCTTCCGAGTCCAGCTGGACAAGATAGAGCCCAGCACTGATCTTACCGCGTGGGGAAGGGACCTCCTGGTTACTCATTCTAAGACTACGAAACACATCGCTGTCACAGAAGAAACCCCCCATGTAGACAACCACCTGGTTGGCCTCTGTAACAAAAGACATAAACTAATTACTAAATGGAAAAAACAGCATAAGTTAAACAAATCCCTTCACAATATCATCACTGAACTTACGGCAGAGGCTCATGATTACGCACAACAGTTAGCAACAACTAATTGGCTTAACCTTTGTGAGAAGCTAAGCACTCAATTACATACTCCTAATCCCTGGGCCATCCTAAGATCCATGCTGGGCCAGGGCCGAGCCGCACATACTCTCACTAAACTGCAACTGCACACTGCCAAAACACCTGCAGAGTTGGGAAAGGCTTTTCTTCAACATTACTTTCCTTCTATCTCTACTCCTTCTACACCCTTCTCTGCCCCCTCCTGGCCTACATCGTCCGATGCTGATTCTCCTTTCACTTTATCTGAGCTTCATCGAGCTCTCTCTTCCTTCCAACGTAACACCTCCCCTGGCCCTGATGGTATTGCCTATCCCCTACTTAGGAACCTACCTGACTCGCACCTTTCTCATCTGCTGAGTATTATTAATGACTCCTGGCTGTCGGGAGACCTTCCAGACTCGTGGCGCCTGGCCACGGTACTTCCTATACCCAAGCCTGGCAAACCCCCTACTTCTATCCCCCACCTTAGACCCATCTCCCTTACCTCGTGCATAGGCAAGCTCATGGAACGCATGGTTCTAGAGAGACTTGCCTGGCACTGCTCCCAATTTCACCCTCTTCCCCCTACTCAGATCGGCTTTCGATCCCATTTGTGCACCCAGGACGCAATGATGTTAATCTACGACGATGTGTACGCCCAACCCAGCCGGGTTCAATTGCGCACAATCGTTGGGGTGGACATTAAAGGTGCCTTTGACAACATTAACCATCAGGCACTACTATCACAAATCGCTACACTTCGACCTGGTCACCACCTCTACCGCTACCTTTACAACTTTCTAACACAACGATCGGTACAAACCAAAATTGATGACTACACTTCACCACCCCAACCTTTACAAACAGGAGTACCACAGGGGGCCATCCTCTCACCTTTCTTATTCAACATAGCACTTAAAGATCTCCCCCCTTTACTAAATTCCATTCCAAATTTAAAACATACCGTTTATGCGGATGATATAACGTTATGGTGTTGCTCTGGATCAGCAGGAGAGCAAGAGGACACGATTCAGCAAGAACTTAACATAATCTGCGCTTACACAAAAAACTCGGACTCTCTTGTTCCCCGGAAAAAACAGAGTATATTGTAGTGGTCACTGGACAGTTGCGCTACACCGAACCCGCGCGGCAGCAAATCTGCCTACACCTGAATGGAAAACCCGTACCCCGCCCCCGTTACCTCCGCGTCCTTGGATTCTGGCTCCAGGATGACGGCAAGTGGAACGTTTGGCTCTCCAGACTCCACACACAACTTAACAACATATATCACGTCCTGCAACGCATCGCTCGGAGCAACCAGGGCTTCCGAGAGGACCAACTTCGTCGCGTCACGGAGGCCCTGGTCTACTCCAGGGTAATGTATCAGTATCCCTACACCAATCTCGGCAAAACTCCGCACGTTAAACTTGATCGTCTCTTGCGCAAGTTTACCCGCCTAACTTTGGGTGTTCCAAATGCCGCACCGAACGATACACTCGAAATGACATCGCTCTTTAATACACTCCAAGATCGTAAAGACATACATTTACAAGGTCAGGTGGATCGCCTTCGTTCTTCAGAACCGGGTCGAATCCTCCTGAGGTCACTTGGTCATGACATTTCCTCCCTTCCTCCTATCCCCACCTCCAGACCTCCTTGGCTTTCACTTCCTCGTGTCGAGGTACTCCCCATTCCTCGTAATATGAACCCCGAGAGGAATCTGGACAGACGAGCTGACAGGGCGGATCGAATCTCCCGTAACACTCCCTCCCCTTCATCTACCACCACATATTACGTGGATGCTTCCTTCTCCTATCCCCGGGCCACAACTGCCGCAGTCATTCATCCCACTTACTCACATATCTTTTATAATTCCCATATTAATATCAAGTCTTCTACATATGCTGAAACTTTGGCTATAGCCGAAACTATCACAATACCTACCCAACCCACAAACAAAATCCTCATTCGAACAGACAGCCAGGCGGCCTGTCGGGCTTTCCGAGACGTCACCCTCCCCCCCGAGATCTTTGATGACCTCCAAGAATTTCTGACCAACAATATCGCCCTCGAGGTGACCCTCCAGTGGGTTCCGGGTCACTCCGGCATTCAGGGGAATGAGGCAGCCCACGCCTTGGCCTGTGACGAGTTACCAGGACCCCCTTGTGCCGGAGTGAGTCGGTATGACCCGCTGGAGGATTTGCTCTTAAAACGGGATCAGCGACGAGAAGCCCTGGTTTCTTTACGCGAGTCTCGCAGATCCCTTATTCCCCCCCACCCCTCCTTATCTAGGTTAGAAGGCGCCTTATGGCGTCAAGCTCAAACCTCTTCCCTCCCCACACCGCATCTCCTTCACTATTACAAATCCCTCCCTGGGCGACCCATCTGCCCCGACTGCGGGGGATTCCCAAATACCCCTCATGTTCTATGGGAGTGCCCCTCCTCTCTTCCCTCCCGCTCCAAAGCTCTTACACTCCTCCCCCCACACCAACGCCCCGGGACTCTGGTGAAGTGGCTCACTCCACCGGACCCCCTTATTCTTCCGTACCAGCGGGCCCTGGTCGATCACGTCCAGGCGACAGTGAAGAGACCCGACCATCAGGTCCCTACTTAGCGCCGGACAGGGCGTCATATTGTTAATAAAGTTTGACACCACCACGAGGTAGTTGCTTTGGATCACGCGGCACGAGCGCTCCAGCAGCGGGTGCGGTCATGCCAGTCAAGGCTACTCGCTCGCCGCTTGCACGGCCTTCGCAGCTATTCTATGCAAGGGTGATAATCCGTCGTATTACACAGAAGTACAGCTCCAGAAGAATGCGTACAAAATTGCTGCGGCTGGGCTCTGTCGCCTCCGGTACACGTAATCTTCATTTGCAACGGGAGTGACGGACGGCACCTGGCGAAGTTTGAAAATAGAGAACGCTTATTTTGATGTTCCTGAGAACGCGACGAGTACAGGCGGCAACGTCGACAACACGCACTAACGCGGACACCGCCGAGCCGCCGAGCACCCGGCCACACACACGCCGAGCGACCGACATTTCAAAATGCGGTCAGCGGCATCCAAAGATAACGTGTCGTTGACGTCAAAATAACTAAGACGTCAAAATAAAAGCGGTTATTTTGACGTCCGTGACGTCATTGGCCACGCACCCGGGACATCAAATCCGTGCCGAAAATACGCAACCATTTGCCGACGACTGAAGTTTCCTTAGCAGGACTTTATCCTGCAAGACTCGGTTGTAAAAGTCTGCGCACTTATACGGGAAAAAAGAAATAAAGAATCATGTCCAGAAAACGGGACATGATTCGTTATTGGGACAAAAAAACGGGACGGCAGAAGCGGAGCTCAAAAACGGGATTGTTCCGGACAAAACGGGACGTCTATGTTGGAGACAAACAAAATGCGACCATTTTTTTATCGCCTGTGCATGTCTTGTACTTGAATGGGAACTGCACCTAGCTGATTGAATGCACCTTTTTTATGTTTCTGGTCGCAAGTATTGAACATTATAACACATTTAGGAGGGGGACAAGAAAAATAAATGGAGGAATTAAAGACGAGAAGGGGAGAGACAAAAACGTTCGCCTTCAATATTTTGTGAATTTGTTGCTTCTCACCTGCTCCCGTCCGCCTCCGTGGCGCAATCGGTTAGCGCGTTCGGCTGTTAACCGAAAGGTTGGTGGTTCGAGTCCACCCGGTGGCGATCCATGATATCTGTTTGTCTCGATTTTCATTGGACTGTACTGCAACACATTGTTGCAGGAACACGTTTTTCCTTCGAAGTATTGCGTAAATGCGGTTTGTTCGTACGCTTCCCCAAATTATGTTGTCCACTTCCCGCAACATTTTTTTTTTCTTCTGTGAATATACGCGGGAGAACTGCGGCTGTGAACCTGCATTAAGGTGAAGGGGAGTACATTTGTATTGTTTTCTAGTTTTGTTTCTTCAATTTAAGGCTTACTGTGCACACATTCTTTTACATGGAAATATAACAAAAAGCTTTCAGGACCCCACAAAATATTCAATCGAAATCTTTATTTTCCATAAATACTGTATAAAAATGTCAAAGAGCTGTAAAAAACAACTTGACTGAGTGAAAGAGTCCAATGCATTGGCAACAGTTTAGGGTACACTTTAACAACAGATTACCGTTCAATACACAGTAACAACCACTTCAGTCTCCACAGTCCCTGAAAACAAACAAAACGAAATTTGAAACTTAAAGAACAAGCCAATTCTACGCAACGTCAGCAAAATATAAACGAGGGTTTTTTGGTGATCGTGTATACGTTTATGATGTTTTTGAAACATCTCTTTAATAAGAATGGTACAATAAGATGTAAAGATTGTGAACTGTGGTTCATGCGAAACTGATGGAAGGCCCATTTTTTTTTTTAAGCTGCGGGTGGCGATGAAACGTTTGATGGCTTACCAGTTGAGATCTAGCAAGCACAATCTACGAGAGTCATTAATGAGAAACAAACGAATATGATCAAATGATACTCGTACGGCCGTCCTAAAAGAACTATTTATTATTCTAAATGCCAAGGGAAGTTAAATTACTGTTACCTATAGCGCTAGTCTCAAGAAAGCTACTTGGCTCAGAAAACACAGCTTCACTAGAAACAATCACCAAACAAAACGTTGTCCCTGACGAAAATGAGTTTTGAACATGAAACCACGTATACCCCTACCGCCTTATGAGAAAATGATCACGAAACCAAACTCGCCGAGATTGCGACAATATTTCAGCGGACACCGAAATTAACATAAACATCGCATAAAAGATGCTGAACATTGAGAATATATATTTCACGAAGAACGTATATTAACCCAATCAACTTCAGGTACTTATGCACAGTGCTGAACGACACAAAGCTACAGTGAGCAAAAGCGGATCGGTGTTGCGTTTATCTCACCGCACTCGTTGCAAAGTCAGCTCAAAAGAGAAAATGAAAAAGAAAAAAAACTTTTGCGCATAGTTCATGCACTGCAAAAAAGGTAGTTATTCCAAGATTGGGATGTAAAAAAAGACAATTTCTTTCGCTGAAAACCTAAAAAAAAAACTGATCTTAAAAGCAAAAAAAGAGAAAAAAAAGAAAAAGAAATTAGTTGTTGATATTGGGCAGGTTGGAAAGCCATCTATTGGCTGGGTTGCATTTACGTAACCAATTTTGTTTTATCTGGCTTCTTCAATCTGCGGCTTTAAAGGGGCGCTGAAATCGGTTCTGAGATCGTCCTTTTGTGGGGACAACTCACTCTAGACGCTGTAAGCATCCCAACAAACCCAAAATTACAATCGTGCGTAGCTTAATGCCTCGTTCAAAGCGCGTTCGAAGATCGCGACACGCCCTTTCTGAGAAGAGGTTTCTTCCGAGTGAAGTGGTCGCGAAAGGCGCTTGTCGGCGAGTTGCAAGCGATGGCTTCGCCCGCGGAGAAAAAGAGGAGTCTTATTCGAATGTGCATCTATCAGACTCTCTTCGAAACAAGTTATAGCGAAATCATTCGGAATCTGCGCATATTGTAGGGTTTTCATTGGTCCACACAATGTACTCCACGAGAAAAAAGAATCCACATGTTTTTCTATTGCCCTGAGATGAATAGGCAGTGTTGTAATATGGGACTCGGTATATGTGGCAACTAACACCTCTTAAACAATATAAGATCAAAAACGACCTTTTTCAAAAAAGACTTCAGTGCCCCTTTAAGCATAACCGGAGCGGTGGCTTACATCACCAAGCTCTGGCTACTGTATCGCACCTTGGGCAGCGTTTTTGACTGGTGCGAAATATGAAAAATGAATTTAAATATTCCCAAATGCAATCATATAACATTTACCGGAAAACGACAACCTGTTTCTTTTAGATATTCAATTGACGGCGCCCTACTACAAAAGGTGGACAAAGTAAAATATTTAGGCGTTCAGTTTTCAGAAAACCTATCGTGGAGCGCGCATGTAGACTACAAGACGGTCAAAGCTAACCGTGTGCTAAATTTCTTGAGGAGAAATTTTCACGATTGTCCTTCCAATTTAAAAAAAAACACCCCTTTTCTTTCTAATGTGAGGCCTATTTTAGAATACGCTCGCGTGCTCTGGGACCCTAAAGAACACTATCTAGAACAGAAAATTGAACAAATCCAGAGCAAAGCTGCTAGGTTCGTTACAAAAAATTACAATTTCAAACAAAGTGTTAGTGCCCTAAAACGTCACTTAGACTAGGAACCTTTGAACTGTAGAAGACGCCGCCTCCGTTTAAAATTTTTACATAGAATATATCATGATCAAACAGGACTGGATAAAACTAAATTCCTTGAACTGCCACACTTTGTATCACGCAGATTAGATCATTCCAAAAAAATTAGAGGATTTTCCGCTAGGACTAATATATTCAGATTCTCATTTTTTCCCAATACCGTTAAACAATAGAACGAATTGCCCGAGGAAACTATTTCAATTCCATCGTCTGATCATTTTTTTGATAAACTGTCACGTAATAGCTGGGAATAAGGAAGGTGAATTTTCTCTTTGTGAATGTGTATTCACAATGCTTGATCTGTAGCACTGTGCTTTGTGTCTTCAAACCTTTACTTGTACGGAAACTTATATTGGTGGCTAAACCTTAATATCATTGTGGATCCATTTGTGAAAGTGTTATCATTTTGCAACACAATTTTTCTTGCGAACTTGTTTTTTTTTTCGTGTGTTTCTGTATTGACGACTGTAATTCTTGTGCAAATGTATCCTCACACCCCCCCCCCCCCCCCCCCCTTGCGATAATGCCTCTTGGCGCTGCGGGCTAACATGTAATAAATGATAATAAATAAAGGGTAACGAGGCATTACTCACCATATTTTACCAGAGTTTGTCAGGTGTAGTAGTTAACATACAGGATACCCTGAGCTCAAGCATTTTATTTCCGCACTCTGGTTACCAATTCCACCCTCTGGAAACAATCATAACCACGTGCTTGTAACTTTAGGTACTAAAATGCATAATATATAAAAATAAACACCCGTTTTATCCTAGATCGGTGTAAGGTCTTAGTTATACTTAACTGAAACAAGTGCAAAACCTACTACTGGCATAATTGTGCTTTTTGTTTTCTGTATTATTCTACATCCTTTCGCTCTTCTTTTTGTCCTATCGCACCTATTATATCCTCGGTTGTTGCAAATATACCCGAGTGCTTCCATACTTCAGTTGAGGATTTGCTTTTTTTCACTTTGTTAATATTGTCATGAATAAAGCGTAAAGTTGATTGATGAAACTTAAAATGAACTTTTAATGCGGCGATCTTGTGCCGAGGAACGTAAATCAACAAAGACCGTACTTTGACGGCGACGGAAGGACGACAGACTCAAGCAGTCATGTGAAGCACGTTTTATAAGCGCGTGGGTTTCTAGAAGTTTCCGAGCTCGAACGAACAACAGGATTCTCGAGTCATATGGAGCATTCCAGTCACGCAAACAGAAGAAAGGTTAAAAGGACAAGCGCTGGCGGGGATCAGACCCCAGCCAGCAGCGTGGGAGTTGAGCACGCTGCCGATTGAGCCATTCGCACGCGACAATATGCACTCCGGTGTGTGTGTGTGTGTACGCGTTGTAAGTGAAGACGGGGGGGGGGGGGGAATTGAGAGTCAATTGTGTATGCGTGCGTACACCGTTGACTCTCCGTTCCCCCCCTTTTTCCCCTACAACGCGTACACACACACACCGGAGTGCATGTTGTCGCGCTCCGGTGCTTCAGCTAAGTGTGAATGTGACTATGCTTATGAATCAGCGATATTTGTGGGAAATTAGGCGAGGGAGGGGGGGGGGGGGGTTAGACGCGGTAATTTCGCCAAAATCAGCTAAACCTCCCGACAGTCTGGTAACAGTGCCTTGATGGGGCAGACTTAGTTGCCCCCTTAAGCGCCGTTCACATATATGCAACCGAGTAAGACCGAGAGAGACCAGACCGGTTTTTAAGCCTTTTGCGACGTCTTAGGACCGGATGCGCTGGTGCGGAGCAGGTCCTGAGACGTCGCAAGAGGCTTAAAAACCGGTGTGGTCTCTTTCGGTCTTACTCGGTTGCATATGTGTGAACGGCGCTTTAGATTTAAAGAGCGCCAGACGACAAGGACAAGGGGAAGAATTGGACGAAACGATGCGCTTAGTTGACAAATTTGGGGGAAATTCCTCCGGGTATGACGGAATAGGCCACCAAACCTGGTGAGGCTGCATGAGGCGGATTATAAGGAGAGTTGAACGTTTCGATTGGGCGGCAAAAATGTACAGTATGTTGTAGGTTCGGGCAGAATTTGGGTTTAACCCATATTTGGTATTTTTATTCCGCGATGTGTATTTCCCGAGTTCAAGTTTCTTGAGAGTACTCAATATTTGGAACAAAAATAAGCAAGAGAAAATTCCAGGGTGTCCGCTAAAATAACTAGAGCGTCCTCGACTCAAAGACTGAACGCCGCTCATGCACCTCGCACTCATGGGCCTACAAATTTCATCGCCTCCTGTTACCTAAAATACGTACGGCAGCCTTTGGAGTTTACAGGCTGTACGTCTTTTGAACAGCCGAACAGCAAGTATCAAGCTGGTACATTTTTACGTTCATCCGTTAAACAGTTCAAGCAGTGGCTAACTAGCCCTACTACATATATAGTTTGATATATAACGAGTAAAAATGCTATTTGTCCTTTATTGTTAGTCGTTTCGTTTGTCTCGAGTTACTTACTTAAGCAACAAACAAGCAAAGAAGAGATGTAAACTAAATTTTGATTTCTTGGTAAACTAACAACCAGCGCTACCCCCGGTAAAACTTTCACGCAACAATTTTACTTGTTTTTCGCAAGCTGCATGAAATATCTTCGTAGAAACATACAAATGACGAAACGTTTTCAGAAGTCCGTCAACCATCCGGCGGTCATCGTTTCTCGTGAAGCTTACGTTTGAACCCGTGCACACGCTGAACGTTGGCGCGACCCTCACGTCTAGTGCAGGCTTCGGAGAAGTTTCTCGAGCGCGTTCATTTTTGAAAAAAAGAAAGATCTATTGGACGCCCTCCCATGAGACTTTGGCAAAAGGCAATCACTTCCGTAGCAACGTGATGCAGCTCATTTGAAAGACAACACCCAAAAAGAAGATACTTCGCCACCGGGTGGACTCGAACCACCAACCTTTCGGTTAACAGCCGAACGCGCTAACCGATTGCGCCACGGAGGCGATTGAAAGCAGTAGAGAAGTACCTAATTCACAAAACGTAAGAGAAGAAGTACTATTCGTCTGTCCTTCCGATCCTTCCTTTTTTTTGTTGTTGCTTTCCTCAATATGAGATAACGCGCATTACAGCGACCGCCCATGTAGTTCCTTGTTTGTTTACATCTATACCGGCTGCGCAGTTAGGCATTATGAGGATACATGATGCAAACATAAAAAAATGCAGGCATTTAACAAGTAAAAACACGTCTTACTCTGTAAGCTATCTCTGTGATATAATGAAAAAAAAAAACAAAAAAAAAAACGAGCGATTGGCAACACTAACGACTTCCTGCGGTATTATATTCAAAACATAAACACAAAAAAATGGTCAGCATAAAACCAATTTTTTCTTCCTTTTTTAGAGTTATGCAACTTTGAAGACACATGATATATTCGTAGGAAGTACAGAAGAAAAAAGCACTCACAGAGCTGGCTAATGATCGTTCTGCTGCCACTCCAAATGAACGAACCTTATTTGGAGTGTCTGCACCTTTCTTCTCAGCTAGTACATGTACATAACGCGACACTGTTAACACAAACAAGCGATCGCCTTTTTGTTTACTTTTACAATCAAAAAGTTATTGTCAAAACTACTACTGCTATAAAAAGTGCTAATTTAGAGCACAAACATAACCAAACAAGTTTGATAGCAGATAATCCCATTTAAATTAAATACGAAAAATTACGACTTTGATGTGCGCGCTAACCGTAGGACGCAGTGCACGCACATAATGACAGACAGGGTTTGACTCCTAAAAAGAATTGTTCCACCTCAATTACAATCGTTACATTAGACACGATGTGAAGCGCTAGCTTTTGATACGTTATTTTTATCTCGGCCTTGAATCATCTGTAACTTTCTTCCCCCCAAAAAAACAATTTTTTTTTGCTACTGGCGCAGTCGTTTCTTCCAGTCACCTTATTAGTCTACTAATCACAACTATAACCTACTAAGTCGTTACTTCCCACAGTTATTGTTACTAGTGCTCTTTAATTAAGTTTCATTTCGTAGTGTCGAAAGGTTGTATGCTTTCATTTCATTTCATTTAATGATTCCTTAAAGGCATTTTTGCGAGGACATTACATAAGAAGGGGGTTGGCACATAGTAAACGAGCAATAAAAACGTACAACAAAGAACTTAAGAAAACTCGCACTCCCGCAAGTAGAAAACATATGTAAGCAAAACAGGTTCAAAGAGATTGAACCTTTTTTCCTTTTCCCCACTCCCCTCCTTTTTCCTTTATAGGCCATGAGAGAACTCCATGGAATAAAACAAATCGGACAGTATAGCAGAAACAAGACAAAATTTAATTGCGCCCAACAAAACTAAAACTAATTCAATTTGTAAAAACCTCGGAATCAGTTATTTACACAACATTGTCGGAAAGATCGTTCAAGTCCACAATAGTGATTGGTAAAAATGATGTACTAAAAGTCCTTGCAGAACCAGGTATGCGTTTGAAGTTTCAGGAGCTGCTAAGGCGTCGAGGTTATCGTGCTGCAAAATGTAAAAATGAGCGCGGATGTGCCGCGTACGTCATTTAACGTTGGTCACACCAACGTTGGGTCATCTTAACTTTTAGTCATAGGCCTCTCGCGCTGAAGCTTTTAACAAACTGTGGCGCCCTCATTTTGGGTAGTACAAGCTCACCTGATTGGGCCTCGCATTACTTATGACACGTTGATTGACCTTTTTTCTTTCCGTCGGGTGCTGAACAAGAAAAAAATGACCGCATCTCCACGTGGTGAATGATGTTGCTTGGGGCGAAGCTCTGGTGGTGCTTGTCTGCGTAGACGCCGAACCGCAGCATGCCGAGCCTTTTCATTCATGTCAGTAGGAGAATGTGTGGTTTTCTTCTTTTTCTTTTTTTAAGAGGACAGATGGGATGGCATCTCAGAACCCCATACTCTTTTTTTTTCTTCTTTTTCTTTTTTCATAATTTTTTCATCTTTTTTTTCCAATTATCTTTTTGCCCTACACGAGCACGTGAGCATGTGCTCACGTGCTCGTGAGGACGTGATCTCACGAGCAGAAGCACGAGCACCCCACGCCGGGCTTACGGCGGACGGCGGACGGCGGACGGACATGGCTAGCCCCTAAGGAGCTTCGCCCCTAAAAGTACCTTTGAAGTAACTGTACTTGTACCTAGGTACATTTTTAAGCGAGTAGCTAGATACGCACCTAGGTACATTTTTCTATGCGTAACTGTAACTGTATCTTAGGTACATTTTTGAAGTAACTTTTACAACCCTGGTCATAGGGAACGACGAAACTCACGCTGGGGTGAAGCCTGAAAATGCATGCAACGTGCGCATTGCGCTGATAAAAATGAGCCTGACTTTTATTGCTATTTTCTTTCATGAGCACGTCGCATATTTCAAGTATAGTCCTATTCTGAGCTCTATCCTACCCCATCTTCCGTCCATCGGGGCTAAGTTCGACATCGGCGAGTTGGTCCAGGAGGTGGTTTGCCACCCGCTACGATTGATCAGCCCCACGCCTAACGTGATTGCGAACGCTCGGGAAAGTCGCAAACAGGCTATGACGCAGACGTCATAGTGATGACGTCTGCGTCATCAGAATGACGCAGACGTCGAAATCTTGATAGCATTTCCAAGGAAAACTGACCGTCCAACTCGCCGATGTGGAACAAATATAGACCTCAGTAGCTCACCCCACGTCCCGCGGGAAAGTGTATACCATTTTCTTTACGTGTGTTGTTCATTAAAATATTCGTCCGGCGTTCCAGGGTGTCGAGGGCTGAACTACAACTGTAAAAAGTAACCTGATTATTCGCAACCGAATGATCCAATACTTATTAAATTAATGAATTGCGTTGACCTCCAAGTCTAATATGCGATGCTATAAAGAAACCAAAACATCACATTTTCTGCATATTTCTTGGCTTATATCAACAGCGAAACAAACAGAGTCCTTTGAAACACGCATTATCGCTCTAGAAAGAGCTTGAGTAAATAAAATGGCTCTGCAGACATTTGAAACAAAAGTTTTTACTTCCTAGATTGGAAATTCTCGTTCAACCGTCCTTGTTTATTCGGCGTTTTCCATTCAGTGATGTACCAACTAGCCCATTTATCTATCCTACTTTATATTCTTTCTGTTTTATTGGGGGGGGGAGGGGGGGGGAGGTGAGATGTGCAGGATTCACTCAGCTCTAAGCAACGGTTCCTTTCTTTTTTTTTTTCTCGAAACTAAGCACGGGATTTCGAGGATAAGTAGGCCACTTCACTATGCTTCGTTCCTGGAATAAATTTTTTAGGGTACACCGGAGACTACGTCCGGGTATGAAAAATGACCTTATCCAGCCTCTTGTGAGTAATGTATTTAAACAGCCCTCTTTTTATTTCATTTTTTTTTTCACGGGAGGAATTGGGTGTGTTGGCGTCACTCACTCAGCGCTAAACAAAAGCGGTCAAGGCTTTCTTTTTTTTTTTTTCGGAACAACTGAGCGCGAGACCCCAAGGATTATTCTACTGTAATAAAAAAAATTTGAATGAAAAGTAACGTGGGAAGTAATCGATTACTTTAAGAAATTTTTCAATTACTTTTTTGAGGCTGTAATTGTAATCGGTTATTTGTTACTGTGGAGTAATTGTAATTGTAATCGGTTATTTTTTTCAATAACGTGTACAAGTCTGGTGTTTTCTCACAATTTTTAATAGGCGACTTTACCTGTTATGTACTAGGGTGCTACAATAAGAGCACCAGGAAAAAAGGCATACATTTTTATGTATTAGACAAGAGAAAGCAGCCTCCGGAAAGAGTGGCCGAGAAAGGTAAACAGAGCCGGACAGAGCGGCAGGAAAAAGAGCGTTTTTAGCTTTGTTTTGCGACTTGTTTCCTAATTTATATTCACCCCATTGCACCTTAACTAAAGACTGTATGGTCGACACAGGGCACGAGATATAGGAGGGCGTGCCGAAGTGTTCCGTTCGTTCGAATCTCTCCCTCCGTAGATGGTCTATCTCAATCAGGATCTCCGCACTGCTCTTCGGCGGCCGTTTTTAATACACTTTTTGCTAGATGAATTTTGCTGGTTATAACTGTGATTGCGTCGCTATGTTTAAAGCACAACTAGGCTTCAGAAAATCAGGACAATCACTAAACAAAGCTGTGATTCCCGATATGCACCATTTGAAATGAAACCCACTTTTTTCGAAAGTAGGCTTTTTTTTTTTGTTCATTCAAAGCCTAAAAACACCGGATAATGAAATTTGGACGTGCACCACCTAGCGTCAAAGAGGCAGCAAAAAAGCTCACGAACTGTGTGGTGCTCTATTATGCCACAACTTGATCTTAGCTGGTGTTACTGATCCGTTCTGCATTAACAACACCAATGGAGGCCGGAGAAAATAGCTTCCACGGTCGGGCGACTGTAGGCGTTTGGAGATTGCGAGAATAAAATGAAATTGAATAAAAATTGTA
This sequence comes from Ixodes persulcatus, assembly GCA_013358835.2. Lineage (NCBI taxonomy): Eukaryota > Metazoa > Arthropoda > Arachnida > Ixodida > Ixodidae > Ixodes > Ixodes persulcatus. Next base: position 28,127 of record JABSTQ010001877.1, read on the forward strand.
CACGAAAACTCATCTCCACCCAACGTTTTTAAGTATCTGGCATGGTTGCTGCTTTGTGACAGACGCGTGTTGTTACGGCGTGTCAGTCACGGTCTTCCTGTAGACCGTTTCTTGTTTGTCTGCAGGCTTTTCCCCGCAGTTCATCTGTACCCTGTCACACAGGCTGTCAGCCGGAATGAAACGTTTTTTACAAAACTTTCGCTCCCCGAGAAAGTCTACTTAGCCCTTCTTACTTCATTGTCGATTAAGTGTTATGCTGAAGCCTGAGCACTACCAAGCTCCGTTTCCAACTGACACACTCGATGCTGTTCCGCTGTGCTACACCGAGCCAAGGCTCCCTCGAATTTTCTTCTTCTTCTTTGCCATTGAACTAGATCTTCACTTGTTTCCATGTTCATTGAGACATCTGAGCAGCCAGAGTGCTCGAGTAGTGGCGTCGTTGGTTTTCCCACTGCCGTAGTGGGACCACCGCGTGAACGACTAGAACGTGGTAACAGGCACATAGCCAGGATTTTGGTTCGGGGGGTGGGGGGCCCACCCATGACGAAATGCTGTATGAGGGGAGGGAGGAGAGGAGGTCCTTGCAAAATGGAAGTTTTTTTTTGAGAGGGGGGGGGGGCGGGCCTCATGGCGCCCCCCCCTGGCTACGTGCCTGCGTGGTAACAAACGACAAAGTGATTCTGAAGTGATAAGACGACTGAAACTGCTCTCCTGCGCTTGGTGACAAAATAAGGCATGACAAACTGTACAATATTATGAATTACACACATGACAGGAGAATTCCAGCAAATACCAAGGCGCCCCAAACGAAGGTATATGATGATGTATGCTCACCGCAGCCCTATGCAGCCTGGAAAGCCGGAAAGCGTTAACTACGAGTAGCATGGCGGCTGCCCCATTGCGGAGCGCGCAAGCCTGCGCAGTTCGCTTGGTGAGATCGGTCTATTGCGAAAGGAGGACTGTGGGCCCTTAAAGGGCTGTGCAACGATTTCAGTGCTTTGCTTAAATAATTTGGAAGTTGGTGAAGTAAAGAACAAAAAAAAAAAAAAAAACCGCTTTTGCCTGCATGCCCTAGTTTTTATCTTAAAAATAGACAGACATTGAGATTTTGGGCACCTTCTCAACTCCTCCATCTTCCGAGTCACGTGCGCTGTGACGTCACTGGGGGTCGCGTGGGATTCCGGTGAAGCTTTCTCTCTAGAGCCATCAGTGAGCAACGAAAACTCATCCGCTCGCGACCGCGTGACCACGTGCCGGTGCAGCGCGAGCTGTATAGTGAAAGGAGGAAAGTCTCATCCGGGTCCGGCCATACCCGTCCCCCTCCGGCTTCTGGCGGCTGTTCGCGGTAGCAGATAGAGCTGACGGTTTTGTAGACCTTGGATAGACGGCGCCACAAAAAAAAAAATACGTATAATAAAAGTTTTGTCGATGATACCAGGTTTTTGACGCATTTTGACAACGACAAGATTTATAGAAAAGTTACCTTTTAGCGAGCAGGTATTCGCAAAACTTGCTATTTTTCTACAAGACCCCCATTGACGTCATGCCGCTTGGTTCTCGTGGCCGCCGCTCGCGGCTGCAGGGGAAAATTCTAACTTTTGGCCTCGCGATTACGCGGCGGAATCGCAATATTTCGAAGGAAGGAGATGTGTTTTCTGTCCTTTGTGACAAGGTAAACAATGTCAAAAGTAGAAGATGCCAATTTTTTTAACGCTAAAATCGTTGCACAGTTCCTTTAAGATAGAACCGAACGCGGTACTCCGAGTTATAACAGTGAGCAGTGCGCGCCTCAATGAAAACAAAAACAAAAACAAAACAAAAAACGGTGTGAGTTGGGGGATATCCGGAGCTTTGATTTGTATAAATTTGTTTTTGTATCTTCATAAAATTTAGCGCACGCAAAAAAATAAATAAGATTGTTTTCCCTTTTTTTTTGTTCTATAGGTGACATGGACTGATTCCCGCAGTTAATTGGGCAAAGTCCAAAATTCGTTGCACTCCCCCCCTCCCCCTCCCCTTTCTTTTACAGATAGACTAGCTGACAATTGGAGAAGAAAGTTTCACGAGATCAATGATGAGTGATTGACAGACCCGAGCGCCCATTGCTGGCTTAATCAGACTGCACAAACGTGATACCATTTTCCAGTTAAAACCAAATTTTTAAAAATAAATACGGCATTCTCTATATTATTTTGTTTTGTTGTTTTCTAAACCGAAAGCGTTGACCCTACTTATAATGTATAGAAATACCAAATTCTATATATTCACACACACACACACACACACACACACACAACACACACACACACACACACACACACACACACACACACACACACACACACACACACACACACACACACACACACACACACACACACACACACACACACACACACACACACACACACACACACACACAGCACGCACGCACGCACGCACGCACGCACGCACGCACGCACGCACGCACGCACGCACGCACCCACACACACACACACACACACGCACATACTCACACACACACGAAAAAGATCACTAAATAGTCTCAAGTAGATCAGGCGTAAGCCCTTCCTAAACTTTGCACAATGTACGCGAGCAGTTTTACTTTGACTTTTTTAACAAATATTCTAAAGCCCAAAAATATAAATGTGTTCAACATACTAGAGACAATTTTTGAGTCTTGCGATAATCATTTATGCAATAAGGTCAAATATGCCGTTTCCGACTCTCCGATGACCGCCAAAAGAAGTGCAATACCATTCAAAAGAAAAGAGACGGCAACCGCGTAAAATTTCCACTTTGTAGAATAGTAGTAGTTAGAATAAAACAGCCTGGCAAATAACTAGGCTAGTAATATAACTTCTTCGGGAAGGGAGTTGATGATGCTTCTACCTTAGGGAAACAAATTAATAAAAACTCCTCCTCTGCTTGTTACACGCTTGATGCAACAACAGCAATTGAGGCGAAATATTATTCGGTCAGGATTCAGGAGGCGATAGCAGGGAGTCTTTTCTCGCATGCGCATATGCTGCGAAAGATGTTGGAGTAGGATGACCATATTCCTCCAACTAGAAAACGGGACATCCCAGCGGGAGAGGGGGGGGGGGGGGTACCAAAGATTGTGGTTGAGAGAAAAATTTAATGCAATAACTGCTCTTACTTCCAAACTTTACCATATTGCACTAAGCCCTAGGGAACAGTCACACTCACAGTTCAGTTGCATGCACTCATTTGGAAGGTCCTGCTTCGGGCCTGTTTCGTTTTACGTTCTTTAGCGAAGAGAACACACAGACAACCTTTCGTGCCGGAGACAGGCTGAAGACTGACGTTTCGTTTATTAGATATAAAACGAAATAAAAGAAAGGCGCCTCTGGTACGGGGCGCTCAGGTTACGCGCGAAGCGGCGGAACGGATGTTTAGATCACGGGCTCCGCGCGAACGGTTGTTCTCGCTCGGTTGCTTTGGACTTTGGAGCTCGCTAGCGTCGGCGCGTCGGCGACTCCATAACATCCCTTTTTCTAAGGGAGCTTCGAAGAAGTGCCGTAACGGTCTGGCTCTGTTATACATCGGCCGTGCCGAGAATGTTTGTAAGAGGTGTCGGCGCACGTTTCCTCGGGCCTCGTGGTTGTTTCAGGGAACTCTTCAATGCATTGTTTATCTTGTTGATCGGGGAAAGGAATTAAATGCGTGCGATTTCTTCGGATCTCTTGACCCTCGGACGTTATCCAGTAAGATCGTGGTGCATGGGCCTTGTTCTGAACAACTCCGGTTCGCTTTAGGTCAATGACCCAAACTCGCTCTCCAGAGCCGAGTGGATCTAGTTGACGCACTCCGTGTCGCCGGTCGAAGTATTTCTTTTGTCGGTTCCTGTTTTCTTGCTCATAGTGACGCAGTTCTTTTTGGTCGGGTAGCTTTGGTTCCAGGAGCTGAGTGGTGATCGGTACGGTTGTACGTATCCTTCTCCCCATGAGAAGTTCTGTCGGACTGTATCCGTTGGGCAGAGGCGTTGAACGGTAGATCATGAGTGTCTCGTACGGATCTTCCGTTTTGCTGAGTGATCTCTTTATGATCTTCACCGCAGCCCCTGCCATGCCATTGCTCTGCGCGTAGCGAGGGCTTGATGTGATGTGCTTAAATCCGTAGGTCTGTGAAATTTGTGAATGCTGAACCTGTGGTTCCCGCAAACTGAGGACCATTATCAGACACCACTACTTCTGGGATGCCAAGCCTCGCAAATATCGATTTGCAGTGCATTATTACGCACGCTGCTGTGAGGCTTTCTAGTCGGGCGATTTCGGGGTAGCGATAGTAGTCAACGACGACCAGCCACCATTTTCCGTGAATGAAGAAGAGGTCCATCGCTACTCTCTTCCACGGTCGACTAGGAAACTCTGACGGGATGAGGGGAAGCTTTCGGTTCTGGCCAGTGTTAATACACTTTTCGCAGTTCTTGACCAGGCGCTCGATATGATCGTTTACCCTCGGCCACCACACCGATACATTCGCCCGTGCTTTGCATTTTCCTATGCCCATGTGTCCTTCATGAAGTTGTTGCAGGATATGTGGACGGCAGGATTCTGGTACCACTATTCTAGAACCATTCATGAGAAGGCTGTTTTGCACGGCAATGTGATGACGGTACTCGTAGTACTCTTTGAGGTCTGTTCCGAGATCTCGACGACTTGGCCAACCTTTATGGCTGTAGCTGGCGAGTCTTTGGCAAACATGGTCTTTTTTCTGTTCTGCCGTTATCCATTGGAGACTCGTTTGCGTTGCGGGTAGGGACGTCTCTATGTGTCGAATGAAGCATTCGATTTCTTCTTGCATCTCTTTGTCTTGCTGCTGTGGAAGAGGGCTTCTTGACAACGAGTCAGCTGCTTGATGTTCCTTGCCCGGAACGTGGACAACTTCGAATGAGTAGCGCATTAGTCGCATGCGCAGTCTCTGAAGACGTGGGGTTAGGTCGTCCAATGACTTTGATCCAAACAGAGAAATGAGAGGTTTGTGGTCGGTTTCCAGTACAAAGTGCGTTCCCACGATGTAATCTCGGAATTTTTCGCATGCCCACGCGAGTGCCAAACCTTCTTTTTCGATTTGGGCGTACCTCTTCTCTGTTTCTGTGAGTGTTCTGGACGCATAGGCGATGACGCGATATGATCCATCCTCCTGCTCTTGACGCAGCACTGCTCCCAGGCCGTAGGATGACGCATCTGCCGATACAATCGATCGTTTGTTGGCGTCGTAAATTCCGAGAACGGGGCAGGTTGAGAGGATTTCCTTCCACTTTGTGAAGGCTTTCTGCTGAGGATGTCCCCACACGAAGTCCACTTTGGAACTGAGCAGTGACGATAGTGGATGCAGTAGGTCAGACAGGTGTGGCACGAATCGTCCTAGGTATGTCGCCATACCCATGATGCGCTTGACTTCTTTCTTTGAAGTCGGTATGGGCATCTGTTTCACTGCGTTGACGATTGTCTCGTCTGGACGGACACCATCGCTGTCTACTTGATGACCTAAGAACTTGATACTTGTCACTCGAAAGACGCATTTATCCTCGTTGAGCGTGAGTCCTGCTGATGAGAGTCGCCTGAGGACTTCTCGTAGACGTTGCTCATGCTGCTCGGACGATGACGCCCATATCAAGATGTCGTCCATGTGGCAAAGTACTCCTTCCATTCCTTGGAGAAGTTGTGTAATACGTCTCTGGAAGTGTTCCGGAGCCGACGTGATTCCGAATGGTAGGCGATTAAAACAAAATCTTCCAAACGGAGTGATGAATGTCGTCAGGAGTCGGGACTTCTCTTCTAAAGGAATCTGCCAGAACCCAGAGTTCGCGTCCAGCTTTGAGAAGATCTTGGCTCCCGCTAGCCTTCCCAGCGTGTGCTCCACTGATGGGATGGTGTGATATTCGCGTTGAATGTGCTTGTTCAATTGTGTGAGATCAACACAAATGCGAATTTTGCCAGACGGTTTAGGGACGATGACCATCGGCGCACACCATTCAGTAGGTTCTTCTACTGAAGAGATGACACCTTGCGACTGCATGCTTTCTAGCTCTCTCTGCGTTTCACGATACAGCGAAAGCGGTACTCTTCTCGGTGATGCGATAGCAAACGGCGTCGCGTTAGGTTTCAGCTTGAGAACGTGAGCACCTTCGAGAGATCCCAGTCCTTGAAACAGGTGAGAGAACTCTTTCTTTGGTTCGCAAGCTTTGTTCGCAGTCATGCAGATTTGAGGGCCAAGCCGAAACGTTTCGATAGCTGGCTTACCCAAGAGAGGCTTGCGAAGTCCTTTCACGATGTAAACTTCTTCGAGTGCTTGTTGCCCACGGCAGTTGAGCTTCATCCAAGCTGATCCCATGACTTTAAGGGGTCGTCCGTCTGGACCATGAAGTCGGCGTTGGGGCTCGGAGAGCTTGTGGCACTTTGCGAAGACCTTTTGAAAGATGGCAGCTGGTAACAGCGTTTCATCTGATCCAGTGTCTATTCGAAAAACAACAGGAGTTTTGTCGACGAATATCTCGATGTCCCATTTTGCTGTTTGAGGAGAAGCTGCAGCTCCTACGAATCCTTGTTCGTGTACGAGGAAGTTCACGGTAGTTGAAGACTTGCAGACTGTTGCAAAATGTTCCTTTTTCTTGCACCTGTTGCAGCCTGCGTTCTTCGCCGGACACACGCTCCTCGGGTGAGCTTCTCGACCACACCACCGGCAAGGTTTGCCATTTGGTTTGGGTGTCGCGGTCTTCTTAGTTGGAGTTCGAACATTTGAACGTTCAGTTCCTCGCTGAGTAGGTCCTGATGCTGTTCCATTTTTGGCTGCTATACGGTCAACGTTGGCATTCTTTTCTTTTGTCGATCGGAGTTCCACTTGTTGCTTCTTAATCACTTCCGATTGGCGCGCAGCAGCGATGGCCTTCTGCAGGTCCAGATCAGGATCCAGTTGAAGTTTTTCCGAAGTCCTGCTGTCCCGAAGACCAACAATCAGCCTGTCGCGAATCAATTCTTCCGTCAGTGGTCCATAGTTGCACGTAGTGGCTAATCCATGGAGAGCAGTGACGTACTCCTCGACGGTTTCTGTCTCTAGTTGCGATCTTGTGTTGAACATGGCTCTCTCATACACCACGTTTCGACGAGGAATGAAGTAACGTTCGAAGGTCTCCATCACCTTGTCGAAGTCTTGAGCCTCGGTGTCGGACAGCTTGAAGGTCTGTAAGACGTCTTCCGCTTGTGGTCCCATGATGTAAATGAGAGCGTCGACTTGGTGTGATGATGGTTGAGATGCCAGTCCTAATGCACTGTGGAAACGCTTGAATCTTTTCTTCCACGCCGGCCATTCGTTAGGTGTTGTAAAGCTGAAGGCTTCGGGTGGCGAGATGCGAAAAGTTGCCGTTACCGTTTGTTCGGTAGCACCGTTGTCGGCAGAATTTGAGGGCTTGTCCATTGTTCCTTCGTTTGTAGTCGATCCTGCGCTTTACTAATTATTAGTAGACTCGCGGAGCGATCCGACTTCTGACACCATGTTTCGTTTTACGTTCTTTAGCGAAGAGAACACAGAGACAACCTTTCGTGCCGGAGTCAGGCTGAAGACTGACGTCTCGTTTATTAGATATAAAACGAAATAAAAGAAAGGCGCCTCTGGTACGGGGCGCTCAGGTTACGCGCGAAGCGGCGGAACGGATGTTTAGATCACGGGCTCCGCGCGAACGGTTGTTCTCGCTCTGTTGCTTTGGACTTTGGAGCTCGCTAGCGTCGGCGCGTCGGCGACTCCATAACAGGGCCCTTCTTTGTTGTGGGCATATTTGCCGACGACTGAAGTTTCCTGAGCAGGACTTTATCCTGCAAGACTCGGTTGTAAAGGTCTGCGCACTTATATGTGAAAAAGAAATAAAGAATCATGTCCAGAAAACGGGACATGATTCGTTATTGGGACAAAAAAAACAAAAAAAAAAAAAAACGGGACGGCAGAAGCGGACCTCAAAAACGAGACTGCCCCGGACAAAACGGGACGTCTGGTCACCCTATGTTGGAGACAAACAAAATACGATCATTTTTCGTCTCCTGTGCATGTCTTGTGCTTGAACGGGAACTGCACCTACCTGAATGAATGCACTTTTTTTTTATGTTGCTGGTCGCAAGTATTGAACATTATAACACAGTTAGGAGGGTGTCAAGAAAAATAAGAATAGAAACTAAAGAAGAACGAGAAGGGGAGAGACAGAAACGTTCCCCTACAATGTTTTGTGAATTTGTTGCTTCTCGCCAGCTCCCGTCCGCCTCCGTGGCGCAATCGGTTAGCGCGTTCGGCTGTTAACCGAAAGGTTGGTGGTTCGAGTCCACCCGGTGGCGCTTTTTGCTATCTTTTTGTCTTGATTTTCATTTGTCTTGATTTCCTTGATTTCACTGCATCATATTGTTTCAGAAACACGTTTTTCCTTCGAAGTATTGCGTAAAGGCGGTTTGTTCGTATGCTTCCGCAAATTATGTTGTCCACTTTCCACAACATATTTTTTTTTATTTTGTGAATATACGCAGGAGAACTGCGGCTGTGAACCTGCATAAGGTGGAGGGGAGTACATTTGTATTGTTTTCTATTTTTGTTTCTTTAATTTAAGGTTTATTGTGCACACATTCTATTACATGGAAATATAACAAAAAGCTTTCAGGAGCCCACAAAATATTTAATCGAAATCTTTATTTTCCGTATAAAAATCTCAAAGAGCCGTAAAAAACAACTTGACTGAGTGAAAGAGTCCAATGCATTGGAAAAACATTAATAACACATTAACGTTCAATACACAGTAACAAACACTTCAGTCTCCACAGTCCTTGAAAACAAACAAAACGAAATTTGAAACTTAAAGAACAAGCCAATTCTAAGCAACATCAGCAAAATATAAACGAAGGTTTTTTGGTGATCGTACATATATACGTTTATGGTGTTTTTGAAACATCTATTTGATAAGAATGGTACAATAAGATGTAGACATTTTAAACTGTGGTTCGTGCGAAACTGATAGAAGGCCCATTTTTTTAAGCTGCGGGTGGCGATGAAACGTTTTATGGCTTACCAGTTGAGAAATAGGAAGCACAATCTACGAGAGTTATTAATGAGAAACAAACGAATATGATCAAACGATACTCGAACGGCCGTCCTACAAGAACTATTTATTATTCTAAATGCCAAGGGAAGGTAAATTACTGTTACCTATAGCGCTAGTCTCAAGAAAGCTGCTTGACTCAGAAAACGCAGCTTCACTAGAAACAATGACCAAACAAAACGTTATCCCTGACGAAAAGTAGTTTTGAACATGAAAACACGTATACCCATAACGCCTGATGAGAAAGTGATCACGAAACCAAACTCTTTGAAATTGCGACAATATTTCATCGGACACCGAAATTAACGTAAACATCGCATAAACGATGCTGAACATACACATTGAGAATATATATTTCACGAAGAACGTATATTAACCCAATCAACTTCAGGTACTTATGCGCAGTGCTCAACGACACAAAGCTACAGTGAGCAAGAGCGGATCGGTGTTGCGTTTATCTCACCGCACTCGTTGCAAAGTCAGCTCAAAAGAGAATATGAAAAAGAAAAACTTTTGCGCATAGTTCATGCGCTGCAAAAAAGATAATTATTCCAAGATTGGCATGTAAAAAAAAAATCCATTTATTTCGCTTAAAACCTAAAAAAAAACCTGATCTTAAAAACAAAAAAAAGAAAAATAAATTAGTTGTTGATATTGGGCCGGTTGGAAAGCCATCCATTGGCTGGGTTGCATTTACGTAACCAATTTTGTTTTATCTGGCTTCTTCAATCTGCGGCTTTAAAGGGGCACTGAAATCGGTTCTGAGATCGTCCTTTTGTGGGGACAACTCACTCTAGACGCTGTAAGCATCCCAACAAACCCAAAATTACAATCGTGCGTAGCTTAATGCCTCGTTAAAAGCGCGTTCGAAGATCGCGACACGCCCTTTCTGAGAAGAGGTTTCTTCCGAGTGAAGTGGTCGCAAAGGGCGCTTGTCGGCCAGTTGCAAGCGATGGCTTCGCCCGCGAAGAAAAAGAGGAGTCTTATCAGAATGTGTATCTATCAGACCCTCTTCGAAATACGTTATAGCAAAATCATTAGGTATCTGCGCATATTGTAGGGTTTTTATTGGTTCACACAATGTACTCCACGAGAAAAAAGAATCCACATGTTTTTTATTGCCCAGAGATGAATAGGCCGTGTTGTAATATAGGACTCGGTATATGTGGTAACTAACACCTCTTAAACAATATAAGATCAAAAACGACCTTTTTCAAAAAAGACGTCAGTGCTCCTTTAAGCATAACCGAAGCGGTGGCTTGCATCACCAAGCTCTGGCTACTGTATCGCACCTTGGGCAGCGTTTTTGACTGGTGCGAAATATGGAAAATGAATTCAAATATTCCCAAATGCAATCATATAACATTTACTAGAAAACGACAACCTGTTTCTTTTAGATATTCAATTGACGGCGCCCTACTACAAAAGGTGGACAAAGTAAAATATTTAGGCGTTCAGTTTTCAGAAAACCTATCGTGGAGCGCGCATGTAGACTACAAGACGGTCAAAGCTAACCGTGTGCTAAATTTCTTGAGGAGAAATTTTCACGATTGTCCTTCCAATTTAAAAAAAAAACACCCTTTTTCTTTCTAATGTGAGGCCTATTTTAGAATACGCTCGCGTGCTCTGGGACCCTAAAGAACGCTATCTAGAACAGAAAATTGAACAAATCCAGAGCAAAGCTGCTAGGTTCGTTACAAAAAATTACAATTTCAAACAAAGTGTTAGTGCCCTAAAACGTCAATTAGACTGGGAACCTTTGAACTCTAGAAGACGCCGCCTCCGTTTAAAATTTTTACATAGAATATATCATGATCAAACAGGACTGGATAAAACTAAATTCCTTGAACTGCCACACTTTGTATCACGCAGATTAGATCATTCCAAAAAAATTAGAGGATTTTCCGCTAGGACTAATATATTCAGATTCTCATTTTTTCCCAATACCGTTAAACAATGGAACGAATTGCCCGAGGAAACTATTTCAATTCCATCGTCTGATTTTGATAAACTGTCACGTAATAGCTGGGAATAAGGAAGGTGAATTTTCTCTTTGTGAATGTGTATTCACAATGCTTGATCTGTAGCACTGTGCTTTGTGTCTTCAAACCTTTACTTGTACGGAAACTTATATTGGTGGCTAAACCTTAATATCATTGTGGATCCATTTGTGAAAGTGTTATAATTTTGCAACACAATTTTTCTTGCGAACTTGTTTTTTTTTTCGTGTGTTTCTGTATTTGACGACTGTAATTCTTGTGCAAATGTATCCTCACACCTCCCCCCCCCCCCCCCCCCCTTGCGATAATGCCTCTTGGCACTGCGGGCTAACATGTAATAAATGATAATAAATAAAGGGTAACGAGGCATTACTCACCATATTTTACCAGAGTTTGTCAGGTGTAGTAGTTAAATACAGGATACCCTGAGCTCAAGCATTCTATTTCCGCACTCTGGTTACCAATTCCACCCTCTGGAAACAATCATAACCACGTGCTTGTAACTTTAGGTACTAAAATGCATAATATATAAAAATAAACACCCGTTTTATCCTAGATCGGTGTAAGGTCTTAGTTATACTTAACTGGAACAAGTGCAAAACCTACTACTGGCATAATTGTGCTTTTTGTTTTCTGTATTATTCTACATCCTTTCGCTCTTCTTTTTGTCCTATCGCACCTATTATATCCTCGGTTGTTGCAAATATACCCGAGTGCTTCCATACTTCAGTTGAGGATTTGCTTTTTTTCACTTTGTTAATATTGTCATGAATAAAGAATAAAGTTGATCGATGAAACTTAAAATGAACTTTTAATGCGGCGATCTTGTGCCGAGGAACGTAAATCAACAAAGACCGTACTTTGACGGCGACGGAAGGACGACAGACTCAAGCAGTCATGTGAAGCACGTTTTATAAGCGCGTGGGTTTCTAGAAGTTTCCGAGCTCGAACGAACAACAGGATTCTCGAGTCATATGGAGCATTCCAGTCACGCAAACAGAAGAAAGGTTAAAAGGACAAGCGCTGGCGGGGATCAGACCCCAGCCAGCAGCGTTGGAGTTGAGCACGCTGCCGACTGAGCCATTCGCACGCGACAATATGCACTCCGGTGTGGGTGTGTGGGTACGCGTTGTAAGTGAAGACGGGGGGGGGGGGGAATTGAGAGTCAATTGTGTATGCGTGCATACACCGTTGACTCTCCGTCCCCCCCCCCCCACCCTTTTTCCCCTACAACGCGTACACACACACACCGGAGTGCATGTTGTCGCGCTACGGTGCTTCAGCTAAGTGTGAATGTGACTATGCTTATGAATCAGCGATATTTGCGGGAAATTAGGCGAGGGAGGGGGGGGGGGGGGGTTAGACGCGGTAATTTCGCCAAATCAGCTAAACCTCCCGACAGTCTGGCAACAGTGCCTTGATGGGGCAGACTTAGTTGCCCCTTAAGCGCCGTTCACATATATGCAACCGAGTAAGACCGAGAGAGACCAGACCGGTTTTTAAGCCTTTTGCGACGTCTTAGGACCGGATGCGCTGGAGCGGAGCAGGTCCTGAGACGTCGCAAGAGGCTTAAAAACCGGTCTGGTCTCTTTCGGTCTTACTCGGTTGCATATGTTTGAACGGCGCTTTAGATTTAAAGAGCGCCAAACGACAAGGACAAGGGGAAGAATTGGACGAAACGATGCGCTTAGTTGACAAATTTGGGGGAAATTCCTCCGGGTATGACGGAATAGGCCACCAAACCTGGTGAGGCTGCATGAGGCGGATTATAAGGAGAGTTGAACGTTTCGATTGGGCGGCAAAAATGTACAGTATGTTGTAGGTTCGGGCAGAATTTGGGTTTAACCCATATTTGGTATTTTTATTCCGCGATGTGTATTTCCCGAGTTCAAGTTTCTTGAGAGTACTCAATATTTGGAACAAAAATAAGCAAGAGAAAATTCCAGGGTGTCCGCTAAAATAACTAGAGCGTCCTCGACTCAAAGACTGAACGCCGCTCATGCACCTCGCACTCATGGGCCTACAAATTTCATCGCCTCCTGTTACCTAAAATACGTACGGCAGCCTTTGGAGTTTCCAGGCTGTACGTCTTTTGAACAGCCGAACAGCAAGTATCAAGCTGGTACATTTTTACGTTCATCCGTTAAACAGTTCAAGCAGTGGCTAACTAGCCCTACTACATATATAGTTTGATATATAACGAGTAAAAATGCTATTTGTCCTTTATTGTTAGTCGTTTCGTTTGTCTCGAGTTACTTATTGGTTGCTTGCATTTTGAAAAAAAAAAGCAACAAACAAGCAAAGAAGAGATGTAAACTAAATTTTGATTTCTTGGTAAACTAACAACCAGCGCTACCCCCGGTAAAACTTTCACGCAACAATTTTACTTGTTTTTCGCAAGCTGCATGAAATATCTTCGTAGAAACATACAAATGACGAAACGTTTTCAGAAGTCCGTCAACCATCCGGCGGTCATCGTTTCTCGTGAAGCTTACGTTTGAACCCGTGCACACGCTGAACGTTGGCGCGACCCTCACGTCTAGTGCAGGCTTCGGAGAAGTTTTTCGAGCGCGTTCATTTTTGAAAAAAGAAAGATCTATTGGACGCCCTCCCATGATACTTTGGCAAAAGGCAATCACTTCCGTAGCAACGTGATGCAGCTCATTTGAAAGACAACACACAAAAAGAAGATACTTCGCCACCGGGTGGACTCGAACCACCAACCTTTCGGTTAACAGCCGAACGCGCTAACCGATTGCGCCACGGAGGCGATTGAAAGCAGTCGAGAAGTACCTGATTCACAAAACGTTAAAGAAAGTACTATTCGTCTGTCCTTCCGATCCTTCCTTTTTTTGTTGTTGCCTTCCTCAATATCAGATAACGCGCATTACAGCGACCGCCCATGTAGTTCCTTGTTTGTTTACATCTATACCGGCTGCGCAGTTAGGCATTATGAGGGTACATGATGCAAACATAAAAAAATGCAGGCATTTAACAAGTAAAAACACGTCTTACTCTGTAAGCTATCTCTGTGATATAATGAAAAAAAAAAAAAAACGAGCGATTGGCAACACTAACGACTTCCTCCGGTAGTATATTCAAATCCACGACAGTTTCAACAAAAAAACAAAAAGGAGAAAAAATAACACAAAAAATGGTCAGCATAAAACCAATTTTTTCTTCCTTTTTTAGAGTTATGCAACTTCGAAGACACATGATATATTCGTAGGAAGTACAGAAGAAAAAACACTCACAGAGCTGGCTAATGTTCGTTCTGCTGCCACTCCAAATGAACGAACCTTATTTGGAGTGTCTGCACCTTTCTTCTCAGCTAGTACATGTACATAACGCGACACTGTTAACACAAACAAGCGATCGCCTTTTTGTTTACTTTTACAATCAAAAAGCTATTGTCAAAACTACTACTGCTATAAAAAGTGCTAATTTAGAGCACAAACATAACCAAACAAGTTTGATAGCAGATAATCCCATTTAAATTATATACAAAAAATTACGACTTTGGTGTGCGCGCTAACCGTATACGGCGCAGTGCACGCACTTAATGACACCCAGGGATTGACTCCTAAAAGAGCATTGTTCCACCTCAATTACAATCGTTACATTAGACACGATGTAAGCGCTAGCTTTTGATACGTTATTTTTATCTCAACCTTGAATCATCTGTAACTTCCTTCCCAAAAACAATTGTTCTTGCTACTGGCGCAGTCGTTTCTTCCAGTCACCTTATTAGTCTACTAATCACAACTATAACCTACTAAGTCGTTACTTCCCACAGTTCTTGTTACTAGTGCTCTTCAATTAAGTTTCATTTCGTAGTGTCGAAAGGTTGTATGCTTTCATTTCACTTCGTTTATTGATTCCTTAAAGGCCTTTTTGCGAGGACATTACATAAGGAGGGGGTTGGCACATAGTAAACGAGCAATAAAAACGTACAACAAAGAACTTAAGAAAACTCGCACTCCCGCAAGTAGAAAACATATGTAAGCAAAACAGGTTCAAAGAGATTGAACCTTTTTTCCTTTTCCCCACTCCCCTCCTTTTTCCTTTATAGGCGACGAGAAAACTCCATGGAATAAAACAAATCGGACAGTATAGCAGAAACAAGACAAAATTTAATTGCGCCCAACAAAACTAAAATTAATTAAATTTGTAAAAACCTCGGAATCAGATATTTACACAACATTGTCGGAAAGATCGTTCAAGTCCACAATAGTGATTGGTAAAAACGATTTACTAAAGGTCCTAGCAGAACCAGATATGCGTTTGAAGTTTCAGGAGCTGCCAAGGTGTCGAGGTTATCGTGCTGCAAAATGTAAAAATGAGCGTGGATGTGCCGCATACGTCATTTAACGTTGGTCACACCAACGTTGGGTCATCTTAACTTTTAGTCATAGGCCTCTCGCGCTGAAGTTTTTAACAAACTGTGGCGCCCTCATTTTGGGTAGTACAAGCTCACCTGATTGGGCCTCGCATTACTTATGGCACGTTGATTGACCTTTTTTCTTTCCGTCGGGTGATGAACAGGAAAAGAAACACATTTGGACGTCGAAATCGGCTTGATTCAACGTCGCAAGACAATCGAAAGTGCCAGATTCATGCCACCACTGCTGGGTACGCGTGTCTTATCTCTGGGTCAGAGTCGTATATCACGAAAGCTTGGCCAGTCTATGATCTCGCCGCCGTAACGCCCCCCTCCTGAGTGAGCCAATCAGCCCGCGGCGCAGAGCGAGAGGCGTGAGCGCATGCGCGTGAACTCCCGGCTGCTCCCAGCTGAGCAGGGAGGGCCGCCATTTTCATTCATTCGGCCGGCGGCGGAATGCATGGGATCGGCATCTAAATTTCGGTTACTTCCTTTTATTCGGAAGGCTCTGGCAAGAAAATTATATATTGTTATTCCTTGGTAGCTTAAAAAGCTAACGAATGAAGTTTCTCCACGTTTGAACGCAAACTTTGATTCAGGCGAAAAAGAAATAAGCCCGTAGCAGACGACGGGTAGCCTCAACAGTGCTTTGCGCCGGCAGCGTTGCGTCGAAATGGCGGTGGTCTTCTCTTTGCTCCCTTCTTTCCTCTCCCGCTCCTTCGGCGCTCTCCTTCCTTTCCTTCTCTTTTCTCCTCTCCAGGGCCTTCGTCGCCACTACCACTGGCCAGACTCTCCCAATATACGGCTCTGCTCTGGGGTGTGACGTCAGAACCTATGGAGTTCCAAAGGTAATACTTGTTTTCTTCATATTTACTTCGCAACACGTAAAGCGGCGTCTCTTGGCCAACGTTGCTCTTGGCGTAAAGTCTTAAAGGATACATGAAAAAAAAAAAAAAACAGTTTTATTCTTAACAGTCTGGTTGGGACACGCGGGTCAAAAAATAAATTTGACGCGAAAGCAGAAAAAAAAAAATTAGAGCAATATTGACGGCGAGAAATTTATTTGAAATTCTGCGCGCAAAGTCCATGACGTCACGGAATGGTCATTCGCTCAACGAGATGGTAATTCACTCTTTCCACCTCAACGTGAAGGCGAAGCCGATCCACCTCTCCTCCACGAGCCCGAAATGCCGAGAGAAAAAATAAGTGGAAAGGAGGTGACTACCGACTAAATCAGGTCTCACGCCGTTAATATTGCCTTTTTTTTTCGCGTAAAGCAAATTTTTTGAAACGCGTGTCCCGACCGGACTTTTAAAAAACATTTTTTTTCTTTTCAGGGTCTTTAACCTGTGCTTCGACGGCGTTCAAATTTTTGTTGTGTCTTTGTAATTTCTTCGTGATCTCGGGTTCCGACCAGAGCAGGCAAGCTTCCACATCTGTGACAATTTGAGAAGCCCAAGTTTGTACTACACAAAACAAGTCCTAAGACGTCCTTCTTCGCAGCGCCCCCTGGGTAACGCAGAATGCCTATACTTGGGTCATACGTGATCATACGCCACTTTGTCGTCACGACCTGAAATCGAAAAGCGACTTACGTCAAACGGGTGCTTTCGTGTTTCGCCAACGTTCCCACGGCAACTGCGTCGAATATATCTTAGACCCTTTCCACGGCAAACACCACCAGGAGGTGCGCCATTCTTCGACGTCCCAAAGAACTTTTGGCTAATACCGAGAATGAACAAAGCCCACCTTAAAAAGACACTGCAATAAAAAATAAAAACACAACAACAACACATTTTTTATGCATACTTGGGACACATATTAAAAAAAAAATTGTCACGAAGTTTTTTTTTTTTTTTTTTGAGCAGTATTTACGCCGTTAGACGCAGTTTATGTGGAGGTCATGGCCCGCTCTAAGCCGCGCCCCCAAATCAGTGGCCCTGCCCATTACTCATGGAGGTAGAAGCTTCTGGAGGCGCGATGACGCTACCAGACGTGGAGCCAGAAGTGTGGAGGGACACACCCCCAACGATGACCAAAACCAAGAGACGCGATTGGACGAAAAGGAGAGCTGACCAATAGCGTCTCTTGGTTTGGGTCATCGTTGGTGACGTGTTTCTCCGCACTTCTGGCTTCACCTCCGGTGGCGTCATGTCGGCTCCAGAAGCTTCATACCTCCAAGCAATTACTACTGGACTGGCAAGGCTGCTCGACCCAACACGCTAACAAGCCTACTGTCTCTCTTTCGCGACACCCAGTGCGTCCAGCCTGGATGTCTAAAGCAGGGAACACACGAGAGACAAAAACTGGCTCCGCGCGGCAGTTTCCATGACAACTTGCGCGGACGCTGTGACGTGGCGGCTTGGCATACGTCCATATGCCACAGCGTCCTGGGCTGTTGCTATGGGAATCAGCGCGCTGCGCCCGTTTTTGCCGCTCATGTGTTCCCTGCTTAACACCGTCTGCTAGTCGTGCGGGCAGATGCCCGGCAGCCTCCGGCATCGTCTCCTATATCGTGAGCGTCTACCGTTGCCTGCAATATGCCCGTGAGACGCGGACACGAAAACTGCGCGTCGGCATCCGTTTTCATCTCTGTCTGCTATTCCGCTCCCATCTAAAAACTTCTGCAACGCCCAGAAGACGCGACCAAGGAAGGTGCGTTCTAGCGTTCTATTATGCACGAGCCACGGTTCAATACAAGCGTATGTCAGCGCTTATCGATGTGCGGTAATAAGCGTCCAAGAGGACTAAAAAAAATCAACATAATAAATACGCAGTTCTTTCAGCTTTACTGTTCTTGTTACTTTTATTTTTTTTTTTTTTTTACATGGGATCCGCTACCAAGAGAGGCCTCTTTCGCTGAAGCTTTGAACGTGTCGTGGCGTCCATAAAGTTATTATAATGTACGCTAGAGGCTCAACTGGCGCTAGTGTCTATGCGACTTCCGTGACGCAAATTGAAGCAGACAGCAACCAGTCAACTTTTGCGGTGCTCCTGTGCATTCCTATGGGACAACGCGTTTGCATTTTGTCTCTTCTCCGGAAAATAACACGGAACACTTTGGTTATTTGGGTTGTACCGAATAGTATGTACACTGTAAAAGTGTAATTACTTTAGTTAGCGCATTTTTCTTCATCAGTGAATGATGTTTAACTTCGCTACATTTCAGTCCCAAACATCTGTTCCGCAGCAGGTGTGTAAAAACGAGCGACGATTCGAAGCAAAATAACAATCGAAAGGAATGTAGAGTGTGTTCAAGGTTCGCCAGCATTTCGGTGACGCTTATATATTGATAATATGCCAGTCCTGTCACTATATGAAATTGATCCCGTCGTGCATATGAGAATAAAAACATTCAAAAGGTAAACAATAAAGTACGTGGGCTTTGAAAGGTGTCTCTTCGTATTGTTTTCTCTGCCGGGCAGCTTTTATCGGGCACTTGTTCTCAAAGATTTCGAGCGCGAGGGTGCTATTTTGAACGTAGAACAAACATCTTCGCTCAGAGCAGAAAGAATAAAGCGGTACTTACTTATTTAACATCGGAATAGATTACGTGGCCCTCAATTTATTTTGATCGTTCATGCACTGCGAGTTACTGATCCAGTGTTACTGCGTAGTTCTTGCCGCCGCTCTTGATTTTCCAGATGTCCTTCGTTCGTTTGGCATGTATATCCCCCATGCTGGAAATCGCCGACGCCGTGTTCGCGCTTTCAGTGTCCGACAGTGCACATAATTACACGTACGAAGCCGTTTTAGCACCGTTTTTAATGCGATGAATTCGAAAGAAAGACGCCGTAACTGACCAATTCTTTCGTCGGACTGACTGAGAAATGTTCCAAGCTACCTAGTACATACGAATTATTTGGGATATTTGCTCTTATGATCGAGCGCAGGGAGAAAATGCACTCACTTTTTCCCCTAGGAATGCATTACCGGAAGTCAATTTTCGACTGGTTGCTGTCTGCTTCAATTTGCGTCAGCACACTAGCGCCACTTGAACCTCTAGCGTACATTATAATAACTCTATGGTGGCGCCCTCCGGTGGCGGGCGATAAAACGTCTGAATTCAAAGCTGTTCGGGCTAGAGCACTATAACCCCTCTCGTTCTTCTACTAGTATTGTTTTTATGCCGTCGCTCCATCCGCCACCCTCCGCAGCTCCTACGGAGCAGAGTAGCGCAATCCTTTGATCCGCGTGTTTCGCCGACAACATGGCCGACAGAGCAGTGCGGCGCGAGTCACGTGGTACTCAGGGTTCCAGAAAGCGGCCCGCCCTATGGGAGAATACATGCCGATCGACTCAACACGGCTGATTAAAAAATAAACGCCAAGTTCACACTTTTCGAAACAAGTCTGTCGTGAAGTTGGTAAAGCACTAAACACTTTATCAAAGTTTTTATAATATCGGATGCGAGTGAAAACTTTGAGAAGGCAATTTCCAAGGCAATGGCGTTTGAAGCAGACGATTTTTGTACGCAGCGGAGATGGACTTTCTGGGTTGGCCGCAGCGGGTCAGCGTGGACGATGCGACGTCGCCGTGAAGTCGCCGCCTCGTCTGCTGCATGATGCCGCTGAGGCAATTAAAAAAAAAAAAATTACGTCCTTACATGGCACGCAACTTAGTGCAAATTATTCTAAAATGTTCCTTTATTATGTCAAAAACTATTGACGTTCTATACATCCCCACAATATTGAAGAAACAACGATTTTCTCACGTTCCCTATGCATTTCTGACCGGAGTTGGAACCCCCGGGCGTTCGCCGCTAGTCGCCGAGAGATGGCGTTCTAGATTGCGCTACTCTGCTCCGAAGGAGCTATATAGTGCTCTTGTTCGGGCTTAGTTCGGGCGGCTGTTTACTTCTACACGCAGCTGCTGTTATTTGTCCAAGCATGTCGAAACCGACGGCAAGCAGCGCGAAACGTCACCAACGACGGTGCTTTTGCGTTGTGAACTGGAACAGGAAGGGCTCAACCCCGGAGTGAACTTCTACAGGTTTCCATTCAAACCGCACGAAGTCGAGCAGAGGGAACGCTGAATACGAACCGCCCAGCGCACTGAGTAAGCGGTACTCGTTTTTCTCGCCCTCCAGACTGTTCTGCTAAGGCACGGCCACTCGTGTTTGCAAATTTCAACAGACCCGATGGCAAGCCTTGGCAGCCGACGCAAAACTCGAGGATGTGTAGCCGGCACTTCGTCGGCAGCAAGAAGAGCAACTGCGTGGGCCATCCAGCCTACGTACTGTACCTACCATTTTTCCCCCGGCGTACAAACGACCGCTCCCACTCGACCCATCAAGTGGCCTGGAACAGTTTGACAGGTGCGGTTTGTTTTTAAAGTATCTACAGCGTTGGCGAAATAGATTGAACGCACTTTAAACTGACTGCATAAATCGGTTTCTTAACTTATTGCGCTGGGATTTACTACAGAGGTGCCTGAAATTGGTGGAAGCTTTCGCTAAAATTGTGAAAATATTTGCTCACCTGAGCAAATCAATAAAAAAACGTTTTCCCTTTATTTTGCATGTACACTAAAAATATTGCGTTACTGTGGCGCTTATTTGTGCCAGATGAAGTGAAGAATCGATAAGCCAATTCTATTTTCGTTCCATCTCACGGATTTTTCACTCTTGATAAACGCCAGAATGGTCATCAACTATTTTCTGATAATTTTGAGATAAAAGGCTTGGCGATAATGTTTCCATAGACAAAACCAGTTTTTAGTTTCTTTCTTTGACTCCAGAGGTTTCATGTATTCATACTCTCAATTAATGAATGCGCCAGCTTCGAGCACCTCTGTAGCAAATCCCAGCGCGATAAGTTAAGAAATCGATTTATGCGGTCAGTTTAAAGTGTGTCCAATCTATTTCACCCACGCTGTAGACTAGTCGTTTTCTAAATACAGCATTTTTTGTCACATGGAAGCTGCTGTTTATGAGCAAGAGTAGGAGAACATGCACACAAAGCAAGTAGCACACAACCCATTATTGCTTTCTTTTCTGGTCGAAGCACATCAAACGCTCTGTTGTGTAGCGAAAAGAGCTAATGTGAGGCGTCAATGCAGGTCGTATAACTTTGCCTCCCTCAATGCACTGTTTGAGTGAAATGCGAGAAAGCGGCAGTGTCGTGTTCGCACTAAAAGTCATACTGTTCAGTTTTGGGTTCTAAATATTTGCTAGCCTTCATTTTTTGTTGCTATGAATAGGTATCCGCATGCTATAATTCGCATGTATGCTATTCTCAGATGGCGGAAAAGACTTCAAAAAGCACCAGCAGTTCCAGCGCTGCACAGTGAGCCCTCAACATCAGGCACGGCCGCCACAACATCAGTCACAGCCGTCGCATCAAGCACGGCCATCACGACATCAAGCACAGCTGCCACAGCCTGAAGCACCGCACCGAGCCCAGTTTCCACCAGCACGCCCCCGACATCAAGTCCTACGTGCCAGCCAACATCCAGTCCTGAAAATCATAATTTAAGTTTGCAAAAAATGAAAAAGGTTACAGGCATGGCAAATTTATTGGAGCCTGTTCCCTGCTCATTGATTTAGTTTGGAAACCAGGGGGTTCATGCTCCTTTTCTACCTTTTACTTCTTTCACAGCTCTCTGATCCTGCTGATCAGGAAGGAGAGTGGTCCTCGATGGACATTGAAGAGGACCAACTCATCAGAGAGTGCAGCATGGTAAGTAAAGTAATATCACAAGATAGCCGAACAAAGATCGAGAGCAGCAAAAGTAAGAAGTGGGCTCACTTCTGGTGCACAGCAGAAAAAAAGCTAAAAATGTTGTAGGGTCAATGGCACAAAGTTTCTGGTTACGAACTTGCGAGTTTGTTTATTCGGGATTGAGTTGGCGACCAAAACTATTCGCGACCTTCATGTTTGTTTCTAAACCCTGTGGGCTGTTAAACCTCTTACTGCAGTGTGGGCTGACTGATCCAAAGATAACTGTTTTCCTTGGTCCCCACAGTTCACTTACCTTCCCTCGTAGCTTGCCCAGTTTCTGCAGAGGTCTCTGACTCGGGCAATGCAATTTTTAGGCATTTGAAAATCAAAATCAAAACCGGGGTGGGGCATTTGACAGTTGAACACCTCTACTATTAAATGTCCTGTTTTGCAAAGATGATCTATCCCCACTCAGCTTGCTGTCTGAACCAGGACAATGTCTACAATGAAGTGACTGTTAAAATGAAGTGGTGTTATGGTACCAAGCATTTAGTTGTACAAGTGTTCAACTGTACTACAGCAGCCAGGTTCTTCTTAATGATATCGCCAAAATTATGAGCCAGATTGTCCCATCTGAACAGCAGCAGCTCACAAGAACCCTGGTAGTTGGGCCTCATGCAAGAGCATGCTTATGTGGCGGCTATGACAGCGTAAAGCATAGCCCAGATGCACGCGAAGCTTGTGCGGTGTCGACGGCAATGTGTTTGCTTTAGTGCTTAGCCTACTGCCAACGGTTCGAGACCGGGGGAGTGATGTTACAGTAGAAAACAAAATGCGGATCTTCCTGACAAAAATGAAACTGGGAATATCGTTTAGCGCTATTGCAACTCTGTTCGGGGTCCACGTGACCACTGCCTGTGCTGTGCACCTTGACAGAGGTCACTAGAGATTGGATCAGTAAGCCTCCTGTGAGCAACATCAAGCTGGCGCAGCCGCTTTGTTTTCAGGAAAACTATCCCGAGTGCACTCTGATTGTATATTGCACAAAGATAAAAACGAAGGCACCCCCAACATTAGTCAGCAGCATGTATTGTACTCCTCATACAAAGGAGGCTACACACTGAAATTCCTTGTTGGAGTCATCCCCAATTGAATGGTGGTGTTCAGGTCCAAACCGTAGGCTGGTCGATGTTCAGACACATACATCACACTAAACTCTGGGTTTTTGAGTGTGCTCGAAAGCGACGAGATGGTTCTCGCAGACAGGGGATTTCCTGGCATTCGAGCATCTCTTGCCGACAGGGGGGTCATCCTTGTAATGCCACCATTCTCGACGGGAAGCAACGTTCCATTCACTCCCGAGGAAATGGAAGAGACCTAGGCAATTGCTTCGGTGCGCATTCGTGTGGAGAGGATGATTCAAAGAATTAAGCTCTACGACATCCTGAACCACCAAGTTCCCATTTCACTGATAGCAGCAATGGGAGATATTTTCCACCTGTGCTGTGTTTTGGCCAACCTTCAGCCACACATTATCAGCTCGTAGCCTGTGAACTAACTGAGAACCCTTAGGAACCTTTTATTTTTTAAATTTTATTTTATTGAACTTTGTTGCTTTTTCAGCGGCGCGTCTTACACTGTAAACACCTTAATTTTTACGAGGACTTAACATTTGCGGATTGAAGACAATTTGCAAAAGATTGATCTCGCGAACAAACATTTCCATGGTGACAAGTACAAAACATACCATTCTGGATCGCATAAATTTGTGACCACAAAACATCTCGCAAACAGGCATGTTGAGAAAATCGCGAAATATTGAGCTGGTGAATATCTGCTCATTTATAGTATGAATTTGTTTTGAGTATGGAGCATAACTGAGAAGTGCGAGTTATACAAAGGTGCGACTTGCACCAACTTTACATAGAAACGGCCATTTATAGGGAATGGATCTTGTTCGATGCCAAGACCGAAAACCGGCAGTTCTGTGCACCTTGTATCTGGAGAAGTAAATGCGTACTCGTCATAACAGACCATGCCTGCTGTTTTGTACCGTCACTCTTTTAAGTGGCGAGTGCAAAACAAAAATGCTTTAGCTTTATTATTGGCCACCATGTGGCTCTTGCCTGGGTAGTATTACCTATCCATTGGGCACGATTTCAATACTATTTGACCTACCAAAACATATTAGAGCAATATGACAAACTTCCGTGCCTGAAGTGATAGTGCATAGAGCTAGCTCTCATATGCAGTGGGTCTAGTTGTGCATAATCAAATAGAAACAACTGTCTTGCAAATCTCTAGCTATCCAAATGTGTGCTTGTATAAGCATTATTCAAATGAACAGAAATAGTTTATCTCCTTCTGTGTTTGTGCACCGTGTTTGTGAACGTTTATACCTTCAGAGACGCCGTCCTTGCATTAGTCGATAGGGAGTGTATTGAGGCGCCGAATCGGCTCTTGTGCACCGCCAAGGTGAGTGAAATTTAAGGTGGGCATTTGTCCAGTGCAGCAAGACCACTGACTCGATGTTTGTAACCTAATGAATGAACTAGTGGAAATGCAGCCTGCTTATATGTGTATGCTTTAAGTGTTGTGCACTTGCTTGGCAATTGGAGTTGCATAATGATGCATCGAATGTTATGGAAGAGGCAATTCTGGCTTTCCGTCTGCTTGTGTGCATATGGGCTCATTAGCTTTATAATGCTGAATGACATTGCTGTGTATGGTTTTAGTTATTGACAATCGGGGATGCACAATGATTTTCTGAATGTTGCAAAAGAGGTAATTTTGGTTTCCTGTCTGCTATTGTGCATTTGTGCTCACCGTCTCTATAACCCTGCACGAGTTTGCTTTCTGTATGGTGTTTTAGTTACACATAAAATCTGATATATATGTAATTTTTCCCATCCAATAAACGTTATCAAATCAAACTTTGTGTGATACTCAATGGCTGTAGGTGTGTACATTCCTCCAGCAATCAACACTTGGCAAGGTGTCCACGGGCATAAGAATCTCCCCCGAAATATTGTTTACACAAAACATTGTGTGTCGATTTTATTGGCACTTATAAACACAAGAACTATGGCAGATTTCGCATTAAATATGAGTTCTCAGAAGCAGCTGTGACCAAAAAAGATCCTTGATGTAGAAGAATAAAAAAAAAATACTGAAGCTTTGAGAAAACTCAAAATGAAATCCTTCATTTTGAGTTTGACAGCTGTCACTTGACATCTATCACAACATTTTTCTTTGGTGAGTATAATGAGTTTTTTTTAGTTAAACCGACCAAAAGGGAAACTAAGATATATGCAAATGTTTCGTAGCCATCTTAAAAATATTTTTTTTTACAAAAAGTATTTAGATTGTAAAGGTTTAGGAAATTAGGTATTTACACCCAAATAAATTCGAAACTTCAGCAAAAATTGGCTTACTTTTGCTTTTTAGATTTGGCACGTATAAAATAAAACTTGCATAACCTCATTCTGTGTCGATGTGCATACTCGGAGTCTAGGACTGAATGAGCTCCTTCAAGAAATATCTAAAATAGAAGAGTTCAAGCCTGGGGACAGCGTCTGAAAGAAAACCTTCATCCCGTTCGACAAGTATGATGACATCCTGCTTCGACGAGTACACGTAAAAGAGGCACTGGCTAGTGTTTGTCACATGCACCGCAATTTGTACCTGCGAGTAATGTGTGTGGCGCTTCTTCAGCGTCAGACGCCCCTCTTAATACACTATGTACTTGACAATGCTTTCTTCCTTGTTCGCATCGATAATAACCTTGTTTTTCCCTGAATAGGGACACTTAATCTCGAGTAGTGTCGTCCCGTCGCTGGTCTTGAAGAATCCGTCGGGGCTGGCACACAGCCATGGCTGCCCAAGTGCACTATCAAGCCAACCTGAGTTTATATTGGTTGTGACATTAGGGTGATCATTCCCACTCACACACACTTCTTCAATAGAACTGTGATAGGCAACAATGAAAACAGAACCACAAGTTTGGGAGACAAGAGTAATAAAAAATTTAATAAGAAACTGTCCGCCAATAACACTTCCTCTCAGTTTTGCATAAAATTTCATTGAAGAAAACTGCTTGGGGAGCATCAAGTAATACTTGCGTGTCTGCCATGCAAAGGTTTGAATCCTATCATAACGAGCACCTCTCCATTCAAGATTTCTTTTGGCTATTAAAATTCGACGTAAAATCTATAGCTCAATGCTGCTCCAAAAGTGAAATAAACTTCACTATGCCTTCTTTCAGCTTAAGTCAGAGCACAGCAAACACTACAAGCCGATGTAGCCTGCAAAAGCGCAGCGTCGCTGTGTTCATCATTCCTCTGTGCGTGTTGCACCTTGCACTTTTTTCTGTGTGGGTACGGTATGTCACCTAGCCTTTGACTGCTCTGACTTAAGTGCCGTTCACACACTTGCAACTGGTTTGTACCGAGATAGACAAGACCAGTTTTTAAGCCTCTTGTGACAGCATAGGACCAGATGCACTGCTGCGGAGCAGGTCCTACGCCACCGCAAAACGCTTAAAAAACGGTCTTGTCTCTCTCGGTCCTACACGGTTGCAAGTGTGTGAAAGGCGCTTTATGGTGAAACAGAGCATAGTTGCACCTTTCACTCACCTGTGTAACGGACACAGCAACCTTCTTCTCAAACGCTTCTCTGGCTTCACCTTCTGTCTTTCGTCCTAATAAAGATAAGCCTAGGATAAGGATGCCACTTAAAATAAGCATACCATCGAATTTGCGCTCGGTACTTGTGAATACTGTTCAATCATGTTACCATACGTCACAGCCTTCCCAGCGAATGGCTCTCGGTGAAGTAGCGTTTAGGCAAGGATGTCGAATGGCCGCCTTCGAGCGACGACTCTGTGGGCGATGGAGCTCGACAGCCTTTTTTCACGTTCGCTGAACCACCTGGATGTAAAGACCACATTGAAAATTTGATTATTATGTGCTGTACATATTTATTGCATAATACCAACTTCACAGAACAAAATATCGTAACGAGGTCATCTATTTTCATCGAAAAATTAAAACGCACATGCCTTTTTGAGCCTGCCTGAAGTACTGTGTCCACAGCAATGCACTCGGCACCTTGCTGCGTGCACGCCACTTTGGAGGAATACAGTTCCCTCTCGGCTGGCGTCATCTGCTCTTCTAGGTTACAACGGACGAGTCTCAATGCAATGGATGACTCAAAATTTACTATCCTTACGTGATAAAGAGGCATGCACTTTTCCCACATCATTTGTTTTGCAGGCGCACAAGCTCTATCTGGTGAAATACTGCACTTAAGACATCCGAGATCACAGATTTTGCCTCCCTTTCAGCGGTGTTTATGGCACTAATCCGTGCCATGTCGTTGTGAGGGCATGCAATTTCCGGGAAATGGTTTAGGACATATGATGGTGGAACTCGATCAGGCCGTGACCCGCCGACAAATAGCTCCTTTTTTTTACCTGCGGATTGCAACTTGATTAGATACGAATGACATCATGAAGCACAACTGGCAGAGAATGCAATTACAGGTACAAATACCAGATTGAAATCTCAGTTTCAGGCCATGGGCAAACAATATGAGGCTTACGTCCAAACACTTCCTCAATCGACTCCTTTGCATCGACGTTGGTTTTTCGAGAGAGGTGGCCCCAAGCCTGTGGCAGTTCTGTTTTGGACAGGGGCTGCTGTTCATTAATCCCCAGTGCCACGGCAGCAGCATGCTTGCATGTGCCGGGGTACCTGCATGCCTTGCAAGCGCACTTCCCGTTGCAGATACGACGGTCAGGGGCAAGCTGAAATCGAAAGTAAATAGCCAACTGATCAAAACGTATACTGCGCATTTAACGGTTGCATAACCATACATGCTCCCTGCAAAACATAGTGAGCAGTCAATTACGAGTTCACCAGCATCGAAAGTCGGCATATTGAGTATTCGACCATGACATACATCAAAACGTGTGCCACGCGAAGTTTGCGAACAGGAACATGCTATGCTGCCTGACCAGTGGAGCGAACTGATTATTTTTTTCTCCTCTTAATATTTTTTTTTTTTGATGCATATGTATGCACTTACGTGCCCCAGGTTGGGTACACAACTTCTTTCCGGTATGGGCAGCATTGCCTTTTGTGGTCCTGTACAAAAATCCCCCCCCCCCCCCCGAGTACATATCAAGTATTATTATTATTTTTTTATTAAGTCTCTTCCAACATGAGATCAGCAGTAAAAGCGCCGCCTCCAGCAGCGAGAGCTTGCTACTTTCGAAAAAAGTAGCGTGCGCGCGCACCAAAGCACTACAGAGGGCAACAAGCATGTGCTGAAAGTGGAGCTCCTACTGCTGATCCTATTTTGCTTCAAGATTACCACGCAAATGCGCAGGAAAAGCTGCAAGAGCATGAGAAGCAGCGCGCAGCAGGAACGACGTGCTCGGCCGACAGACGGCCGGCCGCCGCTCGATCGCTTGCGTCTGCTTTCGCGCATTTGGAGGTTGGTCATCAGCTGATCGCTTTACCTGTACAGAGGAACTGCGCAGTTAAGGAGTTAACATATCTCGTAATGCTCGCCTCAAGCTCAACGTCATAAGAAGCTCGATGTACTTGCGAGTGGCAGCGCCCCGACACCAAATTTGCGGCTTCTTGTATGGCGTACACATAGCTTGTTGCATCACTGAGTTTTTTTTTTCTTTCCGAAGCGTTGAAGAACGAAAAAAGGTTTCTACGTTCGAAATTGGCTCGATTCCGTGCCGCAGAACAATTCCAAGGGGGATCCATACCGCCTACTGACGTTTACACGCGGGACACATTCAAATGCGCGATTTTGTACTACCCAATACTTATAAACAAATCGTAGGGGGCGCTGCCAGCCGGTTTTTCCGCAGCGCCTCCTGGGCAAGCAGGAGGCCTATGGGTAAGCCTTCATGACGCACGATTAAAACGCGACGTAAAAATATTCGCTTTGGTAGGACAGGCTGCACTGCAAATCTTGAGAGCTATTTGCCTTTCGAGGCGAAATGACGGGAACGTAGCTAGACAAACTTGATGCCAGCCGAACGCCCAATTTCCTCCTGCCAAATAGCTCGCAAATTCTCACGTGTGCGGGTATCTTCTCGGTGTTGAAACTATGTTCGCAATCATGATGGTTGCACGATTCTCAGAGCTGCGGGCCGCTTTTACGGGAACCAAAAACTTTATTCAGCATTAACACGCCCAAAGAATGAAATAAAGTCAGATATATCAAAATGGTTGATGTGGGACGCAAGGCTAAAGCCAGTCCCACTACGAACACAAGCATCCACACAGCTCTTCCGGAGGCGCGTGCTTGCGACAGTTATTTGCCGAAAACTATATGACGGTTGAGGAGATCTTCCTCGAAACACCTCTGTAAACTGAAAACGACCCACACTCATAAACACTGACGAGCTGGACGAGCTACGCTTGTTCAGCACTCCGCAGACGCCGGCAGCCATGTTTGCTAACGTTCCAAGCCAAAGCGGGAGAAGCAATCTCAGAATACCGGGCGTCCGCGAAAAAGCCGCACACTGTTTTTTTTTCGCACCGCAAAAATAAACTTGATGTCGCGGAGAGCTCCAACTCCGTCGGAACGTAGCCCCAGCCGTTCGAGCAAGATGCCGAAGTTTCAAGACCAACCGCTATCATGTTCAAAAGTGTTAAGGTATTTTCTGAAAGTTTCAATGGGAAAATGGGGCCGATTTTCGCCCGTTTTCGGTTTCTGGCGCCATAGAGCTCCGTCGGCCACCATCTCTATATTGGAATTTTCAAAACATCGCTTAGAACTTTTGAAGAAGATAACGGTTTGTAGTAAAAAGTGGTACGAAAAGAACGCCATCGAGCTCAGAAGTCCATAATTTATCATACTTACTTCAAGCATTGGCATGTGGCTCTCGAAGTGGATGTTTGGCGGTGATGAACGTCTATTTTTCGAGGCATTGAAGGGAAGCTCCTCATTTTAGAGGTGGCGTGTACTAATAGAGAGTTTTAGAATAGGGGGCCCCAAAGAAATAAGGGCTCACCCCTGTGCATGCGCAGAACCCAAACTTCGTTTGGGGTTTTGGGTTGGCACTCGGAGGCACTGCCCCAACGCAAAATTCGAGAAGTACGTACGTAAGGCCCCTATTTGCTTGGGGCCGGGTTGCGTCGGCAAACATGGCGGCGCCCTTTCTGCTCGCTTCGGAGCAAATTCGTCATGGTTGCTGCAGTATTGGACATTACATTGCCAATAAATGGCGCAACCTGCTTTCGCTTTGCTTTATCTCGCTCAAGTCGCAATAAATTAGCGGTGGACTCATTAAAGATCCTTCCTGATTCTGGCCGTTCCTAAGCCTAAAGAGACGCGGTAACCGTTGACATGGCAACGTACTGCTACTCCGTGCTCCGAGTGGATTTTGTTCGTGGCACAATACCTGCAGCTTGAAACAAGTATTTCGAGGCTTCAAAGCCACTCCAGCTCAGATCTAAATAGAACGGCTGCTAGCAGAGTATTCTCACTCAGCGTTCGTCTCAGCTTCGGCATAGCTGAAGGCCTAAATCTTCGGCGACAGACGGTCAAAGCGCAAACAAACGCCCAAAATATTCGAGAACGAGCATCAAATTCACTGATCCCTATTGTAGTAGGCTGGATCGTGGACCGCGGCCTCGGTAGCTGGGGCCCAGTGTCGCCACCGGCGGCCATTGATTGACACCAGCCAATGCATGCGACTCTATGGGAAGAACGAGAAAAAAATGCCGTTTCCCCCGTAACTAAGCTTGTGTCGGCATTGAAACTTTTTGGCTGCTTTTCGGGAAGCCTGTCAAATGGCATGTGTACAAACATTAAGACTGACAGCCCTCACAGTTCTTATAAATAAATGTTTTCTGGTCAAGAGTGACTCCGCTGGGCGAGAAATGTAGGGCAGCTCAATGAGACGAGGGTTATTTGGAGTTACCCCGGAGTCAGTAGCGGTTTCGACAAGTTGGGTTTAGCGGACGACAAGCTTGAGGGCTTTGCTACGCGGAATTCGCTCACCCCCGGAAAGCCGCTGTCAACATGGAACTTTTTCGACATTCATCAACTTCTGGGCTTCCCCGAGGACGGTCTTATTGACGTCAAGTTCCTTTGTTTAGTTCACTACGAAAGCAAGTTCGCCAGCTCAGCCGTAGGTGCTCCGGCACGTTTGATTTTTTTAATCGGCGTTCGAACGTTTGTCAAATACCAATTCGATCTCCAAACACTCGACATAAGGATCACAGCACACCATAAAATACTCGCCCCCGAGCACAGCGTACATGTTTCACTATTCTTACTTTTGTGCGTTTCTCCCATAGACTTGCGTGTATTGCCTGGTGTCAAGCAATAGCCGCCGGTGGCGACACCGACGGGCTCCCGATCCGCGATCCAGCCTACTACAATAGAGATCAGTGATCAAATTAGAGCGGTACGGATTGGAATAGTTAAGCTTAATACAGCCAACAACATTTATACTGATTTTAGATTGTCTCTTGTTCTAGCCGACTTTATTGGGATTTCTGTTATTTGTAAACAAAAAGTACTTGTGAAGCGCACATGTTTTACGTTTTCTTAAATATTTTGTCTATTTGATTATTACGCTCGTTAGCGGCATTGGCGCTGCAAGCGGTAAACGTAAGCGCGCTGCGCTGCGTTGCGAAACTGCTTGTTGCCAACCTTGTTGCCAACCTTGTTGCGTTTGAGTCCCCTAATTTCTTAGGGGAACCCAAACGTTGGGGACCTCTATTCTAAAACTCTCTAATGTCACTGGATCCTGGAAAGTAGCGCCGGGGTCCCCGTATGGTCGCTATTTGAGTCAACGAAATGGGCAGTTTCTCCTTGACCTCTTCAGCGTTGTTTAGCTGATCGAAATTTGCGATGACAGGTCGTTTTATAAAGACATTTCTTGTATACCGAGATTTTGTTAGATCCGGAGTCCATTACTTACCCACACATTGAAAATAATTATTTTTTGCACAAAATACGCACGAAGAAAAATATAATTTGTAAGAGATCTGGGAAGATTAGCCAGGTTGATAAGTTGATTGAATGTACAGTGCCAAAGACGCTGACACTGGCCAGGAAGGCCTTGAGTAAAATGACACTCCATCGGGATTTTGGCGTGACTGGTTCAAAGTGACTCCTGCGCAGTTTTGTAGGCGTAACTGAAAAAAAGTAACGAAATACTTTACTCTTTACTCGGAAATAAAAGGAAGGCGTTACCGTCCTACGTTACCTCATCAGAAAAGGAACGCGTTACCGTTACCGATAAAAAGTAACGCACACGTTCCTTTTGGGTTACTTTTATAATTATGAATTGACACGTTTTACTGTTTTGACGTTACAGGTATGCATAAGCGCCGTATTGCGAGAAACATTATGTTCATGGAGAAACGCAACATAATTAATTTATCTTTTCTACGGTTTCATCTAAAAACTCGCAAGAAACAAAGCAAAAAAATGCACATGGCTTGGTGCTTAGAAACACGAAACAAATTGAAGTGTAATTCTTTTAATTCTTGGGAAGAAAAAGTAACGAGTAACATAACTACGTAACTTGTTACTCGAAATAAGTAACTTAAGTGCGTTACCCGTCACTGTTCTGAAAATGGGATGAGTACGTAACGCCTTGCCGAAAAAAAGTTACGGGTTACCGCCTACACTGCTCCTGCGAAAGCTTCAAACCCTAGCAAGTAGCAAAATGGCGGTCGCCATGGCAACGAATGTTGCGCAACCAATCGCTTTACGATAGTTTGCAGGGTTGTCTTTATGTTAGTATATGTTTAAAGGCCGGTTCACACATACAGCGGAGCGCTAAGATAGCGCTACGTGAGCGCTCGAAGGAGCGCTCATGTGGCGCTTCCTAGCGCGTGATGTAGCACTCGGTTAGCGCTTCAGAAGCGCTCCGTGAAGCGCACTGTTAGCGCTTCAGAAGCGCTTTGTTAGCGCTCTGTTAGCGCTACAGAAGCGCTTTGTTAGCGCTCTCAGGCTCCTTGTGCCGTGCTTGCTACTGCGGAACAGTGCGTGCACGGCGATTCCTTTGTTGTTGTTTTTCCTTTGGCATTGAAAGAAGAGGAAGTAAAAGAGCCGCACTCCAAATAAAGGGTCGGGCAGGCGATCCAGAGTCATGGACTCTCAGCGTCTAATTGATTGGGTACGACATCATCACTTTCTATTCGATATGCGTGACGATGGTTTCAAAGACACGCAGTTAAAAATAATCGCCTTCGAAAAAGCTCTCTGTCTCGGTCCCTCAGCCTAATTGTTGTTTGTAAACGAACCTTGAAACGATATCATCAGCTTCTTCATTGAGTCGCCCAAAGTGAGCGTTTCAGCGGTCGTTCAAGCTCGTCCTGCTCCATCCACTGATACCTACAGTAGAGATAAGCGACTGCATTGGTCATCTAGAGAGGCTTTTCTTCCTTGTTCATGGTAGTTCGCGTGCCGCAAATCTTTACGATTAGGCCGACACAAAGGGTATGTCCAGTGCCGTCCATCCATACATTTACCCTTCGTTTATTCACCATGCGATACCGAGCTCCCTTTACCAATGGTACCTCTAGCTAAAGGTTTCTTTACGCTGCTCTTGGAATGATGTATTAAATTATCTTAAATATGACGATATACGCACCAATACGAAGGACTTGCGTTATATCCTAATTATAATCAGTGGTAGGCCATTCAATGAAAAACTTAGAGACTCTTGTGGGCACTTTTTTCGGAAGATGTAGCCCGTAGTGTTATTGATTTACAGTACGAAAAGACTCACCAAGAGAGTGTTCTTTGAATAATGTATGACCATTGTCATCTTCATATACTTTGGCGTCTTGGGTTTACTCAGCTGTGAATGTTGAATCAACGATTGCATTCTTAAGGGCTGTCCAAACAGGACACAAAGAACAATTCCGTGCACGGCGAAACAAAACGAAAATACCAAAAACAATAACAACAACAAGAAGTGTGCTCAGTAAAAAATAAATACAAAAAGTGGTAAAGTTCCGGCGCGTATGCACATTTTTGGCGAGCACATCAATCATGGAAACAGCAGAGCTTTCCTCTTCGGCTCGTCGCTGTCGTCTCCACCCTTTTCTTGCTATCGGGAAGTGTGGAAATGATAAGTGATGACAACAGCAGAGGCCTTAATTACAGCCAGAAGAGCGTGTTAATTGCTGTCCGGACCCACGGGATGAGCACACTCCAAGCCTCTGTTTACGGACAGAAGCGGAGGTACATTAAGCCAAAACGTTTCCCCTCAATAGAAAAAAAAAAAACATAAAAGAAGTGCCGAAGCAGATTGAAATTGGAGAAAAACATTCACTTCCGGCTCCATAAACAGTGTAACTGCAGAAAACGTGTGCTGTTTGGACAGCCTAATACTAAATTTTACTCAAATTTTGCGCGCTAGTTCGGCGCCTATATATCTGTGTGCGGTCAAAGCTGTGAGAGTGTTTCGCCTGCCAAATACTTGCGCCGCAAACCAACTGCACATTTCGGCACCTCTCGCGACGCTTCATCGACTCAGTCTGTGCGTCCTAGGTTTCGCAGCAAAAAGAAAAAAAGAAAAGAAAAGAAAGGTTGACTAGGCGACGTTTGGGCAAGACGAGGCGTCCAGTGCGAGGAAGACGGTTATGGAACTTGAGCATCGGCTTAGTTTCTCACTAAAATAAAATTAAGCACATGAGGATTTGTTCGATAGATTTGAAATACAGAGCTCTAAAAACGTTTTGCTATTTTGCACGTTGAGATGCGATCATACCTACTTTAATGCCTTCTGTAGACGGAGCGTAGATGTCTGAGCTTATATTTTTGTCGCTGTCAGATGTGCATTGATACAATGTATATGGTGCTCATTCTGCTCCATTATTTCAAAACCAACGGATACTACCATTTCACTTGCTACGTGATTATAGAGCTGTAGTTAGGATGCGCAATATTTTCACAATCCGGTAGGGTAACTTGAAATGTTTATGGCACTAATTTTAAATTTCCATTATCTCATAATATGTACGGTCAAATAATAATAGAGTGTACTGGAACATGCATACAAAATTCCTTAGGCATACCACCAAAAGAAAACAAAGCTTTTGAAAGTATGCTTAAAACGTTTTTTGTGGAAATGATTTTTTGCCGGTGACAGTTAACCGCCGCATTATTTATTTTTTACTTTTGGAATGGTTTCCAGAGTAGCCAAGGCTGTGGATCCAGATACGTTTATGCAGTATGTTACGTGGTTATTTGGAATGGATTTCAATCAATCATTCAATCATTTTATTTTTCTTTCGCAAGGAAAGATGGTAACTGGGTCAAAAAGCTGCAACACGTGCAGTTTGACAAGGCCCCAGCTCCAAGACAGCGGCGCGCGTACAGGGCTTTGTTCAAAAAGTCAAATCTAAAATGAAAACATTCTTCAATTTCAGAAGGGCACAAAAAGAAAACAATCACACGATTTCAATGCAACATATATCATCAATTGACACGGTACACATACAACACGATGCCTGAAGTTCACAACGTCGACAGTGTCATGATTAAAGCTTCAAATGATAAGCTATGGCTAAAATCGGTTTCAATATTCAGCTTGTTCAAGAAAGATGGAATTTTGTATGTGATCGATGTCAGTCCATTGTTTTTCCGGGGTGTGGATACACTCCACTCTTCATTTCGCCGTGTGTTACAAACGCTAGTATTTTTTTAATATTACATTTTCTATCTGTAGAAAACAACTATATATGTTTATGTTATTTATTTTTTGCTGTTTTATAAGATACTAGAAGGTGGTAGTAATGTAGGTGTGTTATTTTGACAACATTAAAACGGGAAAAAGGATCATCTGTATGCTAAAAATAGAGCACATTTGCAACCACTCTTAGAGCTTTTTTTTGCAGAGTTAGAAGTTTGTTTATATTTTGAACTGATAGTGGTGCCCCCTACGAGGTGGCATATTGAAAATAGGACTGCAAGAGGCAGTGCAAATTTACTAACTTAACAAATGGGGTGAAAACTGTACTGTATCGGGATAGAGTATACCAACAGCTTTTCTGGCTTTTTTATGTATGTATTGTATGTGCTCATTTCATGATAAATTACCAGAAAAGATTACACCTAATATCTTGAATGACTTTACAATGTCGATTGCTTCCCCGGCTATGGCGATATTTGGAATAGAATGAATAATCACGCTTTTGGATCGGAACAGCATGCACTTAGTGTTGTTTATGTTGATACGTAATCTATTTATTTCTGTCCAACTATGTAGCTGCGAGAGCATACGATTCGTCCTTTTTTCAATATCGTGACATGTAGTGCCTTTAACAAATAATGCAGAGTCATCGGCGTGAGCTATGACTGTACAATCTGGAACACTGTGTTCAATGTCATTAGAAAATGAAAGAAATAATAGAGGACCTAAAACACTTCCTGGAGGTACTCCTTTACGTACTGTTTTTATAGTTGAAACTGAATTATTGATTTGAACAAATGGTCTCCGTTCAGCCAGATATGACTCGAATAAATTGAGTGCATCTCCTCGAATACCATAGCCTTGTAACTTTCGTAGAAGTATGCTATGGTTAACAAATTAAATGAAATGCCTTAGAGAAGTTGATATATCTGGCTAATATCAGTAGTTTATCTTTTATATTATTTATGGTGACTTCTTCTCGAGTTAATAGAGCGGATTCAGTCGACCTTCCTTTTCTGAAGCTGTTCGTTAACAAGGAAAAATTCTCCACATATGCCAATATCAAAGTATTGATATTGGCCTACATTTCCCCAATACGTTATTATCACCAACTTTAAATAACAAAACAACCTTAGCACTTTGCATTAGTCTATGAAATACACCCAAAGACATTGAGATATTAAGTATAAATGTGAGTGGTGTAGCCAATAAGTCAATAACCAATTTAACTGGTTCATTTATCGGGTCATTTACATCGTCTCCTTCGCTATTTCTTATGCTTCTAAATGCCAACATTACCTCATTTTCATCAGTCGGGCTTAATAAAAAAAAAAAAAAAAAGAATGCGCGTTTTCTCAATATAACCGCGTGGGTCTTTACTATTTGTTATATTAGGAGTGCTGGCGGCTATCTTTATCAAGTAATCATTGAAAGTATTTGCGAGTGACGTGCCAGATAGCTTTTGCTCACAGTGTACGATTTCTGTTAACGCGTATTTGTGATCATGAGGCTTTGATACGCTGTACATATTTTTTCAAAGTTTATCTCGCTCCTTTTTCTAATGTTGCCAAATAGATTGCAATAGTATTTTTGCTTCGCTTTTTTCATCAACGTGTTTAGTTTGTTGCTATAGGTCTTAAATTTTACAAGATCATGATTGCCCTTAAAATTAAGAAATGTATTATATAAACTGCTTTACACTATTTTTTTTTAAATAAATCATGGGAAACCCATGGTTTCTCTCCTTTCTTGCTAGGTTTTATGAACTTATAAGGAAAACATTTGTTAGAAATGTCTCGAAAAGCTTCCAAACATGTTTCATATACAGCATCAGGTGAATCATTGGCATGAACAGGGTCCCAATTAGCGGTACCAATGAAGTTCCTAAATGACTGCAGTCTTTGCGACGTAATGATACAAATTCTAAATCCTTCTGATTTGCGTTTGAGAGCTTAGAAGTGCGCGTTAACAAGAAGAAAGATGAGTAAATGATCACTAATGCTGCAGCTAATTAAACCTGATGCATACATATCTTACTGGGTGAAATTTGTAATGAAGTAATCAAGGTACAGGCAATTTTCGTTATCCCCGTGGCATCCGTAGTAACACATTGAAAACCATATGATTCGATGAAAGAAGATAGTTCATCATGCATAGTTGATGTTTTTAAGATATCAATAATATAATCACCTCCCAAGAAAAGGGTATAATTA
Organism: Ixodes persulcatus; assembly: GCA_013358835.2. Classification (NCBI taxonomy): domain Eukaryota; kingdom Metazoa; phylum Arthropoda; class Arachnida; order Ixodida; family Ixodidae; genus Ixodes; species Ixodes persulcatus. The sequence goes on from JABSTQ010001877.1 coordinate 66,173, forward strand.
TTGAACTGAATAGTTTATCAAGTACAGAAAGCAGGATGTTAACATTTCCAGAGGGAGGTCGATATAGCACACTGAAAACGTAGTTATCACAGAGTACTGACAATAAGTCAAGAGAGTCATTCAGTTCCGTAAAATCGGGAATAATGCAACAATTCAAAGATGATTCCACAAGCATTGAAACACCTCCCCCTCCTCTAGCATTTTGTCGCATAGACAAATGCTTGTAATTAGGCAAGACAAAGTTATTTGAATGGGAAGTATACCACGTTTCGGAGAACATAAGTACGCTCAAAAAAAAACAAAAAAAACGCAAGGTATCAAGAAGAACTTCATTGTCATTAACTTTGGATAGCATGGAGCGTGCATTCATATGAAGAAAGATAACACAGATTGTTTTCGGTTACTTATACCATTGATAAACTCTCCAGGCTGAACGCATAGGTTAAATAACGGTGAAATTTTCATTAAAAAGAAAATTCGTGTGATGCTGCACGTTTCTTTCCACTTTTTATCGAATCAATTCAAGGTCGTCTTTCGCTTTCGATTCTAACTGTACGATCGCCCGCAGCTTTTCGCACGAACACTTTGCCCTCCTTGTGCCACACAAACCTGTATACTTTTTCATTTGCTTTAGTTTTTGTCTGCCAGAACAGTCTCTTGTTTTGCGTTGTCATGTTCTCGTAGATACGTACAGTCGAGTTTCGTTCTTTCAGAGCGGCGTTTTTCTGCAGCCACATGTTCCTTGTTACGCGCGAAGAACACCGGACCAGAACAACTGGCACTTTTTCAGATTCGGGGGGGGGGGGGGGGGGGCAGTCTGTGCACCGATTCGATGTCTTGTTCGGTCAATCTTGGGCAGTTCCAGCAGATCAGAGAGCGAGTTTAGTTGGTTAAGCAGGTGTTCGTATACGGTTTGAGCTAACCCATGCACTTCGATATTTTGACGGCTACTGTACTGTTCTAAATCGTTTATGTTCCGTTTGAGCTGCTTCACTTCAGCATCTTTACCAGATTCCACTTTCATGACACGTTTTTTTTTTTCAATTCTATTATCTCGTTTCCTTGCTCTTGAATTTGAGAGAGCAGCACGTCGTAGTTATCAGACATCAGCTGAAATGAGCGCTTAATAGCATCAACAGTGGCTTTCATTTCCCTTAGTGTATCAACTTTGGCATGAAGCGTCAAAATTGCAGATTTTTATGTTAATATCTGTAAGCGTACAGCCATTATATTGTACGTTGCTCGGCCCCTGCTCTCGCCTAGCTGAGTTACCTCTCGTTTCTCTCTTTTTACACGTTGGGCATTTCCACGTTTTCTTAGATTCAGCATTTGTTTTCTTAAAAGAGGTTTAATAGACACCCGAGCAAGTTTCGAGATGATAACTGAAATTGCATACGCTGCAACACAAACCAGTGTTGCTTATGGGGAGTGGTTCATTGCACGCGACACATAAGTTATTTCCATCTTCAGACATATCACAGAAATATTTTATCAATCCACGAGAGCAGTTTTAGCAGCGACAGTGGCGGCACCAAACTGTTACGTAATTGTTTTTAGGAAAACATTTAGCTCGAGCCTGCAAGCGTAAAAACGCTGAGTTAGCATGGGACGATGTTGCCACTGCCGCCGCTAACTACCTTGATTGATGAATTGATTGATTGACCACTTCCTGAATAGCAAAGCTGTAGTGGTGGATTCTCTATACGTAATCTATTGGGTACCAGGGCGGGACACAGATTGGACAGCGTTCGGACGGCGTTCATGTCGTCCTTGATTGGACCCGAGTTCCAGCCGAGCTCTGACGCAGCGGTCGTGTCCAATCTGGACGCGACTTCCAATAGGTGACATAGAAACTTCATCACTTCGGCCTTGCTCCCAGGAAGTGCCGATAAACACGAGCGTTTACCAATGTGCAGCTTAATAAAGAATTTTGGGTACGTACTTTCCAACATTCCTTTTCAGGAAAGGACCGCATCTTGGAACACTTCAAGCACAAAGGCGTTCGAGGTAAGACAACGGACGCTATGTCGCGGCCATTTTCTGTGGCAACCTAAGAACTGCCGAATTGGGAGGCTCGAACTAACGTCTAAAATGGTGACATCGAACAAAAATACAGCGAACTAACGTCTAAAATGTCCAGGCTCCTTTCTTCTTCACCTGCCATCATAGGCCACCATTAGCATGTACAGATGATATACAACACTAGGATGATGCTAGCTATTAAAGTGGTCAGGCTGAATTTCGGAAAGGGTTTATCGATGAAACAAATAATTGGGCGTTATTGATGAAATAATGATCACATCTGTTAATATTGAGGCCCACTCTACATGACCAGCCCACTTAGAAACTTCCGGATATTACCATAAACTCCCTTTAAAAAATATTCATAAAAAAATACTGAGTTAGAAATGAATGTTAGAGTGAATCTGAATATCACGTTGCTTTTTCCCGAAGACGGGACGAAGAAGAAGCCTCCGAGCAACCCAGTTGCAGTTTCTTCGTAGCTCTCAAATAGTTGCCAGTTCTAAGGTATTTTCCAAGGTTTAGGGGGTACTCGTGCCCCCGAACCAGTCTCTTACTATCGAAGAAGGTTCAATGGAGCACCGAGAACCCTCCGCACTCCTCAGACCGACGTCTTCGGAATCCGATGAGATGGATACGTCGCTAGGCCTAACTACTGGGCCACAGAGTGCCAAGTCCGAAGACGTGACTATGAATATTTCATCGACGGGCCCCCCGGCCGTCAACCTTCCGATTGACCCTGGACTATTGGACCTACTTGGGATCCCAGGAGATGAAATTGGGAAGCTGTTCATGTGCTTCTTGGCTCAGCTCGCCGAAGAACACCAGCAAAAAGCCAGACTGAACAACGCTAACGAAGTGGTGAGCTCAAAATTTTATCGGGAGTTTCCAACGCTGACCCCGCCAGACATTTCGTCGAGCTATCGTTCGAGCTAGCGAACGAATTGCCACGCCTCTAGGTACCGACCCTCCGTCAACAGATCCCGAGGACAACGGATGGTGCACGGTGACGAAACGCCGGCGCAAACGATTGCTGACATCGGTCGAAAAAGAAGAAAACAAAGCCACAGCTGCTCCAATAGGGAGTATTCACTGGCGGCCATAGCTGTGTGCTCGGCTGAGGAGCGCGTGCTGAATGCGAGCTTCCACAGTTCTTTCGCCACGTGCATTCCGCACCACCAAGATTGCCGGTCTTGGCAGCCTATTAATCCGAGCTCGTTTTGAGCATGCGCTCTAAACAGTGACCTCAAATATGGCGGCCAGTGAATACCTCCTATAGAAAACGCACGAGATATTGGAAAGAGGACACAGACCATTGTTCTCAAACTTGTGTGCAAAGAGGCTATGGCATTTAGGGCTCGAGACATTGTGAGCGCTGCTGAGAACGCGGGTGTTACAAAAGACGACGATTTTAAGATCCAGTATCAGGCAAGGCCTAACACCATTGCACTTACTACGAAAGATGAAAAGACCGCAGAGAAGCTTCTTCAGCTTACAGAGGTGCAAAAATGCGACGATCAGTACGCGATTCGACCGTACAAGGCCACCGGGAGAGATCAGATTAGAGGCATCGTTTACCTACCAGGAGACAACCGCGACGAGACTCCAGAGACGCTGATGCAAGACATGAAATGTAAGATGTCCCGCGTAGTCAGCGCACGACTGATCGGGAAAAGCAAAAACGTGGTACTATACTTCGTTTCACCTTATGTGCGAGCGAACGCAAAGCTGGAAGCGCGAGCGCGAAAGTTCCGTGCGTTCAGGCTTTGCTCGAGCGCGCGAGCTGGGGAGAAACGCGAAAAGCGCTGGTCTCGCGCTTCTAGCTTTGGCTTCGCTCGCAGATAATCTGAAACGAGGTATAGTGACGTTTGAGAGTAACAAACTCCCCAAGACAGTAATCTTTTCTAACGCAATTCTAGGCGTGAAAGAGTACCTCCCACGCCCCATCGTGTGCTTTAAATGCCACGGGCTTGGCCAAAAGACCGATGTTTGCCCCCGGAAGGAGCAAAGATGCATGCGGCCACTGCGGCCAGCTGCATGATGAGGAACTGGAGAACTGGAGCTAATACGCACAAAATGAGAGGCGCTATCAAGCGGCTCCGGTGCAGCGTCAGACTTGGCTACTGCGCAACGGAGGCGCACAGCTGTGCACGCGGCGGCGCCAGTGCGTCTGCCGCGGCTATGACGTCACTCCTCTGGAATGCGCAGACCGGCGAGGCGTGCGCGGTGGCGGCGGAGTCCGCGGCGGTGGCGGCTCCGGCACGCCAGCTGTGCGCCGTGTGACGTCACTGCTCCTCGTGCTTGCGCAGCACAGAGCACGGCTCATTATGCGAGCCACGCGAAACTGCTCAACCTCGGCCAGTGTAGCTCACGCTACAAAAGAAAACCCGCGTTGAAGCCTCCGGAGGCGCAACCCATGGACAGCTGCGCAGCAGCTGCCTTGGCGAGCACAAAGGAACCCAAACCAGCAGGAAAGATAAGCAGGACAGGCCTGCCTGCCTGGATGCCGGAATGGGCCAGTCCTACACCACCACAAACGCCACAAACATCTACTTTTAACGCCGAGGGAGGTCGACAAGCTTCAAGCCGAAATGAAGATTGGTTTCAAGGTGCTTTTCGAGGTCATCGGGGAACTTAGGAAGGAGATTGCCGAGCTGAAGCATGGCAAGTAACTCCGCAACCAACGCTAGACGGATCGCCACGGAACTGACTGGGATCATCCAATGGAATTGTTGTACATTTACGGCCAGAGGTGCAGAACTCAAATTACGATTTGAGACGCAGCCCCGCCCGATGTGCTGCTACTCCAAGAAACAAAGACCCCGACCATGACACTACCGTGTTACATTTTCTACACGAACCCTACCATGGAGACGGCCCCTAGATATCGGAAGAAGAGCCCTGTAACTAAGAGGGGCTGGGCAGCCATTGGTATCCTACGACGTATACCGCAAGCCCAACTGGATACGACAGCCCTCTGCTCAACTGACAGAGAAGTTGTCGCCGCGAGAATCAGGCGTGGACGAAACTAAATCACTGTGGCCTCTGTCTATCTTAGACCAGGAACCAAAGCGGTAGAAGGGGAGATGATGCAGTGGATCAAAGGGCTGATCAAACTAGCCAAAGGGAATCCCATCATTGTAGCAGAAGATTTCAATTCACCACGCAGGTATTGGGGATAGACGACCAACACGAGGAGGGGCAAAGATATTCTTGAAGCCATGAATACCGTGGGCCTCGAGCTGCTCAACGCACCCGGT
>JABSTQ010001878.1:0-43167 GCA_013358835.2 Ixodes persulcatus
TTTCGAACGCCGTATTCTGTTCTGATAAAGCGTAGAGCGGTTTGGCTTTTGTAGCGAAACCTTTTACAAATCTCCGGTAGTAGGTGCACAGTCCAAGGAAGCTTTTAACGTCGCCCTGATTTTGAGGTTGTGGCCTGTTTTTGACGCACTCTGTCTTCTCAGGGTCCGCCTCTATTCCTTTTTCAGAGACGATGTGACCAAGTTAATGCACTATATTTTGAAACAGAAAGCATTTCTTGGCATTTAGCTTCAAGTTTGCCTTTCTCAGACGGTCAAATACGACTGACAAATTACAAAGTGCTCCCCGGAAAGTTCTGCCGTGCACATGTATACTGTCCAGATAAACCAAGCAAACTTCGAGCGGAAGGCCCTTTAGGACCTGGTCCATGAGACGCTCAAACGTTGCAGGGCATTACAAAGGCCAAATGGCATTACTTTGAATTGCCACAGACCATCTCCAGTAGAGAATGCCGGCTTCTCGCTGTCTCTTGGGTCCATTTCAACTTGCCAGTATCCGCTCCTGAGGCCTATTGTGGAAAACCAGGAAGACCCCGCAATCGCGTCGAATATGTCGATAATCCTAGGGAGTGGATAGGAGTCCTTCTTGGTGACATCGTTTAATCATCGGTAGTCAACGCAGAACCTCGCGCTGCCATCTTTTTTTCTTTACCAAGACGACCGGCGACACCCACGGGCTCGATGAAGGCTCAATAACATCTTGTTGTTGCATATCTTGGATCATCTGGCCGACTTCGTTACGTTTGGCCAACCGAATTCGCCAGGGCTGTTGCTTAATCGGAGCTGCATTTCCTGTATCGATGAGGTGTTGAGCAGCACCTGTCCGTCCGGTCTCCAAAGAAGAAGCAAACACATCTCTGCATTCGTTGAGTAAACTCAGGAGATGTGCCTGTTGTGCTTGATCAAGGTGGCATTTAGAGCGGTCTGCTAGATGCAGCAAGGAAGCCGCCAATTCTTCTTGTGTCATAGGGACAAGATCCTTTCGTGGGGAGTAAAGCTGACAGTACGGGACCACTTCGCAATGCGACATCCCTTGTTTAGGTGGATAGGTTTATCCGTTAGGTTGGCAATGCGGAGAGGAACCTTTTCGTTGCCGAAATCTATTAGCGTTCTTGCTATAATGATTCCTGGAACAGTATCGCACGTGGCGTCTCCTTCAGCGACCACAATACCATCCGAGCAGTTATTGCCGTCCGTCACCCAGATAACGTTCTTGCTTTGCGGAGAAATCATTGTGGACTTGGTGCATAGAAGGAATACCCCGCCGTTTTCTAAAATTGCTCGTTGGCTGCACAAGACGACGTGTTCGTCACTTACGTCCAATGTGTGACTCTTGAGATCCAGTGAACAACGATTCGCCTGTAGAGATTTGAGTCCAAGGATGCATTCCTCAAATATTCCAGCCACAAAGGCAACTTGCACACACTTTTACGTGCCTAAAAGAAATGTAAGTTCACATGACACCGTGATTGGCACTGTTTTTCCTGTGACAGTGCGCAGTGAGCACACAGAAAGGCGTTGGTATGATGTTACGGGTGCCTTTATTCGTTCATATAGATCTGTTCTTACGATTGTGGCGTTGGCTCCGGTGTCAACAAGCATCTTACATGGTACACCTTGTATTTCCCCATCCACAGAGAGCCCGTCTTTGTCAGCTCGTAACTTTTGAACTTGCAGCGTTGGGACCGGCCATCTCTTTTCTTTCTCAGCCGAGATTTGTCCGGTAAGCTCGGCTGGAACTAGTTTACCGGAGTGGAATAGCCTTTTTCTTCTTTACTACGCCAGCTGCAATATCTCTGGATGTGGCCTTTTTGGCCGCAGCGCCAGCATGTTGGAGATGGCCTCTGATGTGGTGGCATCCCTGTTTCCTCGTGAGAAGTTTGCCGATCCGTGTTGAGAAGCGGCACTGGATGTCAAGCAGACGACGTGCCTGGCAGATAACCACCTTGCACTGTGACCCGCCGGGTGGCTCTTACTGCCCTCGTCGTTGCCTCCACCTCCATAGCTCATGCAACACCGTCACGCACGCAGGCAGGTGACGACAGGCGGACAAACTGTTGTACTTCAGTGTATCCGATTGCGTCTAAAAAGAGTCCCACAGCCACAGAGTCCAGTGTCGCAGTTGTGCAGCCGTGATACGAGAGTCGCGTAAGCCTCTCGATGTCAATGGCCAGTTCAGACAACGATTCGTTTCGTCCTTGTATCCGCGTTCGGAGAGTGGCGTGGTAGAGCCGCTCGAGGTGCTTCTCACCGAAGCGCCCTTTGAGTGCTTCCTCAAGCACCTTGTAGTCCCGCTGGTTGCCAGGAGAAAGGTTCTGAAGCAGCTCCAAAGCTGGTCCTCGGAATGTAGATGCCAGGAACGCTCCTCGAGATGCGTTAGTCCAATCGTTTAAGTACGCGACGAAATCAAAATGCACTTCATTTTGATCTCGTCGCATTCCAGGGGCTGCGTAGATCATAGGTGTCGAGCTTGACAATCATCTTCTGCGAAGCCAAAGCCAGCTGTTCTTTGGCATCCTCCGAAGGTAGTATCTGCTGTCTGTTATCATTTTCGGTTTCTACTGGGGCTTGCAAGGAGAGATCTGCCGCACTAGCTGTGCCGCCTAGGCTCGTACCTTCAGTGGTCTCGCCGGACCGCGATGGTGGGTGCAGTGCTCCTCGAGGTCCCGTGGATTGGCGTGATGACCCGGTCCCAGGATGATGCTAGAGTGTCACGGAAACCTCGCGACGTAGCTCTGCTAAAGCTCGCCGGCCTTCGTCTCGGCGTCGATTCTGCTCTTCTCGCAAGCTGGCCAACGAAGCTTGTAGCGCGCCGATTGCTCTCATGACCAGGTCAGGCTGAGAGGTGTTGGGATCTTCCATAACACCACTTCTGGCACCAGTTGTTAGGAAATTCAAGACGGTTTAAAATCCCAGCGTTCGGCGTTCAACGTTCAACGCCATCCGTCCTTTTTCTCGCGCCTTCTTCCTGTCCTCCTTTTCGTCGCCTTCTCATTCGCAGCACCGCCACAACAATATTAATGACATTGCTTTCATTCCTCATACTTCAGACATTGGTCTCTATGCTGACGATACAAATGTTTTTTTTTTCTTTTTTCTCTTCTAAAGACCTGTCATCTTTTCTTGCTCCTATAAATCAGTGGCTTGAAAAATTGACAAAGTGGCTAGATGCCTATCAGATTCTTTTAAATGGTAATAAAACAAAGTATATTGTTTTTTTTCTTCAATTGACAAACCAGTAAATCTTACCAGTTACTTATATTGCAGTATCGATCTTTAGATCAGGTTTCCGAATACAAGTTCTTAGGTGTGCAGTTCCATGAATATCTTCGTTGGATGTCTCATATAAGTCTCGTGAAACGTAATATCGCGCAGTCAGTCGGTATGTTTTATAGGTTTAGAACATTACTGTTCATTCTAGGCAACATTATTGTTTATTAGTCTATGGGGTTACATTCCAATAAAATATGAATTTTTGTATTTAATGCAGAAAAAAGCATACGGTTTATTCAAAACTTGTCTGCATCTGATCACACACCCTTATATTTTGAGCTGGATCATATACTAAACATTGAGGCTTTATATAATCAACGACTGTCAGAAGGTATTTTTTCAACGCTAAAAGCGGACCAGAACTATTTTGTCTACATATACACACACTGCTGTACATTAGAATGTTAGACACAGAAATTAAAAAAAGAACCAGAACCAATTACGGTACACAATTATTAACCTGGCAAATTCCTAGCCTCCAGAACATTTACCTTGCCTTAGTTGAAATGATTTAAATTAGCGCCTCACTGTTCTCCTTCAGAAAAGAAGCCAAAATGTATTTTCTTCATCCGTTGTAGTTTTCCTTTCTTTTGTGTGTGTGTATGTTCGATTTATAATTATCGATGTATTTGCAATTATGTTGATGTTGTATATTTTTTTTATAATTCTGACCTAATATGTATTACAATATATATATATATACCTATATATTTTGTCTCTATTTTTGTTGTATAGCTGCATGTTTACCTGATGTCTGAGTTGTGAGTAGCCTGGTACTAGAGGCTTAGTAAAACGACCTGATTCTCGCCTTTCTGCCCCAGCCCCAAGGCAATCTTTGTATTGTCAGAACCTCCAAATAAACAATAGACAATAAACATGGCCCCATGTACTCAGTCAAACAATAGGCAGCATTTGTGTATTGTAAATTGAAAATTATGGTTTCCTCTTATATGCGAAATTGCCCAAATTGTTTGCGGGTTGCACGTTGCTTGTACCCTCATGAGGTACTAGTTTTAATAAAAACAAACAAAAATGCAAAAAATAAATATTATTTCTCAGACCACAGAGCAATACAAAGCAACCAACGCAATAACATGCATTTATTTCAATTTTCTTAATTTTTATTGTGGCTTCCTGTGCAATGCGCAACTTCCCAAAAAAGTTTGGGGGTTAGTCTCCAGTGTGCTAATTGCATGTTCCTTCAGAAACATCCTTTTCAATAAATCATGAAATTTAATTTGTTAGATATCAAAGTACCCTCGCGAATCACTGTGCAACAGCCACCGAGTTAAAGAAGTTTCGCTAACTCTATCTCTTCAAGTCAAAATAGAGTATTTTCATAAATTGCGGAAGTCAAGAAACGCTTGCGGGTCAGTCTCCAGAGAACGAGGTTTCATGTCCGACACAAGGACCCAGTTTCAAAAAGTCAAGCAAAAACAAATAAAAAATTGACAAATATCAAAATGCTCTCTCAGTTTACAGTGAAACGCATACCAAGTTACAGAATACGCAGCATGAGTATTCTATCAACCAATATTTGTTCTTTCTTTGAAATTCTAACTGGCGAATACGTTTGTGGGTCAGTCTTTGGAGTATAAAATTGCATGTTCAGACACAAGGCGCCATATGTCAAAAATCTAAGAAAACCGGTTTACCAGATATCGAAATTCGCTCTCGGTCCGCCGTACAACACACATCCAGCTACGCTAAACACAGCCTTTTTATCTTTTCAACTCATATTTCTGTCTTCCTGTGGAGTTATCAACTGCACAAATAATTCTCGGGTTAATCTCCAGAGCACGAAATTACATGTCCGGACACAAGGTACCATATCCAAAATATCACATACCAAAGAATTCGCCAGATATCGAAGTGCTCTTTAGGTCTGCTTTGCAACACACACTCAGCTACAGAATAGGCGGCAATTGAATCTTTTCAAGTGATAAGTGTGTGTTTTCTGTGCAATATACATTTTCAAATAGGCAGAGAGCAGAATTTTGCAAGATGTCAAGATGCCCTCTCGATCTACATACAGTACAACACACACCCAGCTACAAGTATGCCACGTTTGTGCCTCCGGAGCTGAATATTTTGGCTGTTTTGAGAAAACTTCAACTGCCCAAAAATGTTGTGGGTAAGATTCCACAGCACTTAATAACATATTCGAACAAGAGACACTCAATTCAAAAATTGCATAACAAAACACTTGCTATATGTACTTTAATAACACTTTATTAACTAAAAAGAAAAATTTACAAACGATAGCGTACTGGCCCACGAAAGCAGAAATGCTAGTGTGTGGGTCCAGGTAGCCAACAAAACACTGGATAGATAGTTATACATAAGGAATAACTGTGCACTATGCAAACGATTGCAACTTTTTTATCCGCATGTAGTACCAGCGAGCGTTTGACACCATTCTTTGACGTTTAGTTTCACCGCGCGAGTGGATGTTAAATTACATAAAGTTTCAGGTAACACGTTACATAATGCAGGGATGTAATATTTCTTTTCTTTTTTACCGTAATTTATTAGAACTTTTGGCAAGATAAATTTCTTTGTACGCCCTAGATTGCTCTTCTTAACCTTGAATTCGAAATCATTTTTATATCAATCACTTGTTATTCTACATATTTATAAAATTGATCGATTGAGACTATGTATTGTATTGTATTGCATTCTGCGGCGCAATCTCTTTGAAACGAGAGTCGAAGTTGGACACGCCAAAAAAAAGTTAAAAAACGAAAAAAAGGAAACAAAAAAGGGGAAGAGGAGGGGGGAGGTCGTCAGGACCCACCATCTGTCGTCGATAACCCCTGGTGGGCAGAGGGTTACATCTACACGATCACGGTGGTCCAATCGGTACGCGCTGACTTCTCGGAGCGCACATCACTGTCGCACTTTCCACCACGCCTCCAGTCCTTGCCTAGAACAGGCCACGTGGTCATGTTCATTCGTGAAGCCGAGTGCCTGCTCGATGTGGGAATCCCCAATGGGCGCTGGCAGGAACCTCTGGCACGTGAGCAGCAAATGCTGGGTGGTCTCTTCGTCTTCTCCACAGGCGCTGCATATCATGTCCGTCAAGCTACTGTCAAGCTTTCAACGGTACTGTCTGGTGCGCAGGGCACCGCCGCGGGCCTCAATGAGTAGGCGACTTCCCCAGCGTGTTCCTGCAGAACGTTAGTGGAGCAATCTCGGTCTTGAAAGATGCATACAAATGCATGCTAGTATGCTGTTGCATTCCCTATGTCCAGCGCTCCCTTTCGACAGCCTTTATCTGCGTCGCACTTTACGCACCCAATCTTTTTCAGCTTGAGGCTCATCGCTCATGCAAAAGGCTCCGAAATTTGTGCCGAGGCGGGTGACACGATTCCTCCACGTCGAATGGATGTTCTTGAGGTGAATGTACATGCAACTCGCCGTGCCCAACGGTCTTCGTTCATATGCCGGAGTCGCGCGTAGTACTCTAGCTTGCTGCTAGCTTCTAGTGCCTCGAAAGATGACAATCCGACGTCACCTTCAACAAGCTAGTTGGCTACTCGTCCATGGCATCCCAGCGATTGACGTCCGACATCTCTTTGGCGTCGTTCAAGATATTCACGAAGCTCGCTGGGTTTGCCAATCACAGATTTTCCAAAAGTCAGTCCGGGTACCGCGACAACCTTCGAAAGTTCCCTGGTAACGACGTATTGGTCGCAGCTTCAGAGGCATCGTCTTCGCAGTATGTTTCGCTTACGCACTGAAGACGTCCTGAGGTTGTGGTGATACTCAGCAAGGTAGTTTTCCGTAGCTGATAGTGCCACGCCTAGGTACCTGTAGTTGGTGCAAACAGGGATCGCCGCACCCTGTTGGATGAATGGTTCAATGCTCTCTTCATCGCGGGAAAAAATAACTGTCGCTGACTTGTGAGCATTGAAGCGTAACTGAAGTTGATCCGCCTCGGTCTCACATGTGGCCAGCAGTTTCCTCATGTCTCCCACACGGTCGGCTATAAAGACAAGGTCATCAGCGTATGCAAGTCCAGGTAGCCACCATGTAATCACCTCCCCGTGTTGGGGATGTGTCAAAGAAAAACCAATGGCCGTTTTCTCTAGCTCTCTTTCCATGCAAGAAGCATACCACATGTAGAGTGTCGGCGACAACGGACAGCCCTATCGTCATCTTTTTTCAACTGTAACCTTGTCCGATTTCACACCGTTGAAAGATGTCGTTACAACATTTTTATCGTAGAGCCGCTGGATTAGCGCCACCCAGGTTTCAGGCATGTTAAGCTGTTTTAATCTTTTTATAAGCATGGTATGAGGAATGGAAATCATCTGTTTTTGCTATATCAAGGAAGCAAGTAATCATTGGTCGCTTCTCCCTCCGTGTAATCTCGATGCATTGCGTCAACGTAACGAGATTATCTTCCAAGCGTCGCTCACGTCTAAAACCGTTCTGCAACTCCGCCAGTATGCCATTCTCCTCGGCCCACTGCGTTATACGACCATTAATTATGGTCGCGAACATCCTGTAGGCTACCGGCGTGACCGTGAGTGGTCGGTAGTCGTGTAACAACTGCTTGTTGCCCCCTGTCTTCGGAATGAAGGAAACTCGACCTCGTCTCCAGTCCCTGGGAATCGGGTCATCGCCGCAGCAGATTCGACTAAACCGGTGTGCCAGGTGTCCCGTGCGTCGGGTTCTAGGCCTTTGAGCACCTTGGCCGAGGTTCCATCCAGCCCCTGTGCTGTGCTGCCGTTTAGCCGCGCCAGTGCACGCTCCACTTGAGCACGCCCCACGACTGTTGCATTTTGGAAGGCTGCGGTACTCTGCGGGGCGCCTTCTAAATTCGGGATTTCATCCTTCATGCCTTCTTGATTGCAGTTCATTTGTTCCGTCCCAAAGAGAGTGTAGAGATATTCACCCAGAAGTTCTTTTATGTTTTTTACCTCACTTCCATTGCCCGGATCCACCAGTTGGGGAGCGCTGTCTTTCCTATCAAGACTACAAATGTAGCGCCAAAACTTCTCTCCGGCTTTTCTTACGCCCTTTTGTATGTCTGCCATCTCCTTGCAGACATGTGCTTGCTTTTTCTTTTCAACAATAGCTTGTGTTAGTGTCTTGCGCCTTTGGTACTTCTCCCAGGGTTGCAACGTCTCTGAACCTTTTCCGAACAACTTTAGTGTTTGGCGATGTTCTCGGTTAGCGTCTTGTCGGTACCGAATCGCTCTCCCGATTTCCGCCTCCCACCACGGGACAAGCCGCCTTTTTCCTTGGGCGCTCCTTGCCACCGAACGCTTGGCAACTGCCTGCCTAAGTTCCGTGGCGTATTCTTCATACGTTGCGGCGTTCATGCGTTGTTGACTTTCTTCGAAATCTTGACATACAGCCTCGATATCCCCCTCGCGCAGCCGAAACGTCAATGCGCGCTTTGGGCGGCTGCGAGGCCGTTGGATTGCTCCGAAATGTAGTAGCATGGTGCTATGATCGCTGCCAACGCTAAGTTCAACATTGTCGTCGACAACTATTTTTTGAAGGCGCTTTGACAGGCTCTTGGAGGCGAGGGCGTAATCAATGCAGGTTTTTTTGTCCCGCACCTTCCATGTGTGCTTTCCTTCACACTCTTCTCTCAGATTTAATATCTCCAGTTCCAAATCTTCTGCCAGTTGTCTCAACACTCGTCCATTCTTGTCTTCGCGCCTGTCCAGCTCAACCAGGTTACCATTAAAGTCTCCCTTCAGTAGCACGGAATGGCTTCGGTCCAAACTTTGGACGTCGTGTCGAACGCAGTCTGGTATGGCCTTCTTTTCATATTGCCTGTTATTTCCCACCGAAAAATAAACGACACATACCGCTGTCGGTGCGTTCCCGACTTGTCCTTGCACCCATATCTGTTCTCGACATGTTTCAAAATTCCTGAACCATGCTTGCCCTTTCCGAGGCCATAGTAAGCCCACACCTCCTCCCCGTCGGTTGCCTTCAACCCTTTTACACCCAGCCCAGCACCATGAAGGGTTAACTTGGGGCTCTTCAGTGTCACGCGAGTGAGTCTCAGCAACCCCAAATAAAGATAATTGTTGTTCACTCAGCCTTATATATAACTCATTCTACTTCTGTTGACGTCTTGCACCATTCAGATTTAAAAAAAACCAACGATATCACTTGCTTTTTGTCTCGTATGACCAGGAGTCAGCGGTAGTTCGGTAGTCCTGGTTTGCCTGTTACCCATACCCCCTAACACTGCATTCCCGCCAATTGTTGGCGGACTATGCGATTCACCACTTGCGCAACCTCCAGCGGCGTCATGCCTGCCTGGTGCTGTACGTAGCTAGTGAAAATGGGTGACTCCTGGTATGCAGGTAGACCCATTCTCACTGTTGACATTAGATAACTCTCTCTGTCTTGCACGGCCACCCTCTACCCTGTCATCCCGCCGCTCTGGTGTACAGGAACAAGGGGTACCCGTATCTCGGGATAAGTAGGCACCTGGGCTAGTTGTTTGCTTTGGGGTTCCAGTACATACTCCGACTGGTTGCTCAGCGGAAGTTGGTGTCCTTTCACCTGAGTCTTTAGTCGTATATCCTTGACGTGAGGCACTCCGATGTGTTGGGGTCCAACAGTCATCCCTGGGATGTTGTAAGTGACGCGCTTTTTTGCGACATTTCTGTGTGTCCCATTTGTGGGTAGCTCCCATATCGCCACGGATCGCTCTGATACTGGCGTCCGACCTTGTCCCTTCTTCTGAGACCTAAAAAACGGCTCGCCACTGCACCTGGTCGTTCTGTCACCACTCGGATACCTTCTTCGCCATATTGGAGTCCTTCCTTTTGCAATGTCCTTGCTTGTCAGCTCACGGCTCAGGCCGATGAACCTTGCCTTGATGCTCTTGCATAGTTGCTTCAGCCTGGCGTTCAGTAGCATGGTCGCAGCATGTATTCGTTTGCCTCTCCTGTCGCTCTCCGGCACTGAACAGATCGCCAAAGATGCTTTCCGGTTGGTCCATTTTATCCTCAGTCGCTCCACTATTGCGTCCGGTTGTTCACACCTGAGTATGTCATTTACGCCCAGATGTAGTATATACAGACGTGGCACGTTTCTAGCCTTTTTTCGTACGTCTCGAGCAGTTTATGCACCACCTGCGACGTGGCAGTTCTGTTCATTACAAACTCCAAGCATTGTGGGGCTCTGATCTCTTCAATGAGCGCCCTAGTAATCCGTGCGACATTGCCATCTCCGGCGATAATTATTTCTCGTGGTATTCCCGGCGGAGGTCTGATCTGTTCTTCTTTAAATGTCAGCTGTATGCTGTCCATTCTCTTCTCAGCGATATCAGGGACATGTTTCTCCGGGCCAAACTTTACCGTGCAGTCTCTGATATCTTCGGAATTGTGAGGGCATTCTTCGAAGTCGTCTAACTGCTGTTCCCAAAGTACGTGCTCATGAAAAATATAACTAAATATTTGACTGAAGACTCATATTGTAATTGCTTACGCCTGCAGATGAACTGATCTTGCTCATGAAGGGGGAGATATATGTTTGTCTTAAGTTCAATGCACTTATGAGGGTTACGAAAGCATACTAGCTTAGTTTTATTGGTATTTAGAGAAATTTCCTTACTCGAGAACCAATCTATTAATAAGTTTATTTCACTCTGCAAAAGAGGAACCGCTTGCTCGTAGTCATAATGTGGTAATATTAAAACGGTATCGTCGGCATACTGAAACATTCTTGACTACAACGGTATTGATCCTAGGTCGTTTACATAAATATTAAAAACCAAGGGGCCTAAGGTGCTGCCCTGCGGCACAACATATTCGATTCTTATTTTTGCACTTGTGTTGCGACTAATTTTGACCATTTGAAATTGCTCTGTAAAGTAGTTTGTAAAAAACCTGTTAAAAAGACCTCTGAAACCGTGCTTTTCATGTTTACGTGAGAAGTTTATGGTCTAATGTGTCGAATGCTTTAAATGTATCCACAAACAAGGCAAGTGCTAATTTAATATTTTCAAGTGTCTCATTTACACAATCGGAGAGATCGTCTAGTAGTGAAATTGTACTTCTTTGTTTTCGGAAGCCATACTGCGAGTTAGTTCATAACGAAAATATGTCTTAAAATCTATTTGTAGAAGCACAAACACGACGTGAAAGAAAAGCGCTTCAAGACACACCTGCTATGAGCAGCGTTGAATTACGCAATTCACGTGAGGCACGGGCACGAAGCTAGCCATCACACTGTTCCAACCACAAACCGCCCGATGATCAATCTTTAATTATAGGTTCTTGTAAATATGTAAATATATTATCTTTGCAGTTTGCACTACTTCTGATTGTAATCCAACCATCTACGATACGTGGGTTGCACTGCCGTCACGTCGCATATTTCTGGCCTTCCATGTAGGAGGAGGAGAGGGAAGCTGCTTTTGTAAGAATTTTGAGTGACAGGTTAATCTTCTATATATTTTGGGAGGAGAAATAGCGACGACTGTGCAAATCCGGGAGGCACAAAAGGGGACCCTGATAAGAGGGGAGCTCTTTCTTGCCCTCCTCTCTGGTGGTCATCGTAGCGCTCTTTGAATGACGTCACGTGCAACCCGTGTATCGGTGACCCGGCTGCTCGGACTTAGTCAGTCCTCACCCATCAAGGCAAGTCTCCTTGTTTCCATTTACTCATCAGTGGTTGCAATCTCGTAACTACCCCATCATATCAAGCGGCGATGTCCTCCACAGGAGAAAGTTCAGCAGCTGCCGAAGTTGCTGCCATAGATTTCAAACTACCTGAGTTCTGGACATCAGAGTTGGAACTTTGGTTCCTCACAATCGAGTCGTCGTTCCGCAAGACGAAAATAACATCCGAGCAGTCGAAATTCGACCATGTGGTCTCATCGATGACACAAGCAATGGCAGCTGTGGTTCGGGACATCTTGCGTGCACCCCCTCAAGAGACGCCATACGACACTCTCAAGTCTGAACTGATACGGCGTATAACCGAGTCTGAAAACGCCGGCTTCAACGTTTGATATCAGAAGAACTTGGAGACCGGAAACCATCAAAACTCCTTCGGCCTATGAGACAACTCCTTGGTGAAATAGCCAACACCCTGGATGTAAGCCTCGTCCAAGTTTTTTCTACACAGACTTCCGAGTCAAATGCGCATGATTCCCGCCACCTCTTAAAGGGGTAGGGAAACGAAATTCCAGCGCTCTTTTTTTAGCTTGAATGTGTTCCATGTTTCACCCTAACCTCAAATACACCAGTCTTTCGTTGAAATGCACAAGAAAACTAAAATTAAAGCTAAATAAACGATCTTTCAATGTGCACCTTGTGGATGCATGCGGAGCCTATTTGGGAGGTAATCTAGCAACGTTGGGGAACTTGCTACGTAGTCGTGACGTAGTAGATTCCTTCGGAGCAGCGCCGCTCTTTGGCATTTCAACATTTTCCTTCTTAGCTTTCCTCCTCAACTCACAAATTACGCATTGAACCAAACAGTCCAAGAAGACGGAAAGAAGGGACTCCCCTCTTTCTCGGACCCTCGTTTGTGCACCCGGATACAGCCATTCTCCCCCTAGAAGATTAGCCAGCCGCTCAAAACTTGGACACAAGTTGCTTTCCCCACCCCGTTCAGCCCTAAGCTGACAGGGCTGTGGAAGCTACGTGCTCCTTGGGCCAGCCACACGCTCGTCACCCCACAGGTACTTCGAACGGCTCGGTTGTAACGCGTTGACGCTATTGAAATTACCACAACGCTGACAACGCCCCCAAGGGCAAAGCTCATAACACCGCCAGCCTTGCTACGTCACGAATGCGGGGAATTGTTTCTTTCTGTTTTTGTTTGCGTCGGATATCCCATGACGCATCACGCTCTCCGTTCGCTTCTCTTTGAGCGCTTGCTCGAGTGCACCGTTTGGAACGAAAAGTATAGCCAATCGTTCAAAATACAAACGTGCGATTATCATTTACGGTTATTATCCGTCATGCTTGACTCATTTGCGAACGAAAGTTGAATATTTCAATTTTTGTTTCCGTACCCCTTAAACAGACTCTATCAAGGCTTTAGCCCGAATGGCGGATCAAATCATGGATGTAAGCTCTCCCAAAGTCTGCCAAATTGCACAACCCAACACTCCGCACCAAGAATCACAGCGAAAAGACAACCTAACGCAGGTAGTGGAGTTCAAGAAAACACTCGCGTCGACAGTCAAACAACTCTCTGAAGAGATTGCACAACTACGCCTGTCGCCACATAGCTCGGCGTCACGTCAGTTTCTGCCAGCCCGCTCCAACGCCGTCGATCCAGGTCTGCAAACAGGAGTGGTGCTTGCTGGTACCATTTCACTTTCCTGTACCAGCGCAACAAAATGTGAGCCGCCCTGCATGTTCCGGGAAAAAAGCAGGCCCCGCGCTGACGACGGCAGGCGTCGCGCGCCGCGCAGCAAGCCGTCTGTTTTGCGCGACCAAGCGCATCAGTAAACTTCAGTACCTTCTCGATACTGGCGCTGAAGTAAGTGTAATTCCACCAACAAAAGAGGAACGACGGCACCCAACAGACACACCGCCGTTACAAGCTGTCAACGCCTCTTTCATCAAGACGTATGGTCAACTGTCACTCACCCACGACTTTGGACTGCGGAGGACGTACCGCTGGATATTCTATGTCGCAGATGTTCAACAACCTATTCTAAGAGCAGATTTGTCGAGACATTTTGGCCTCTTTGACCTCAGTCGCAACGTACTCTTGAACAGATGAATGCACCATCACGTTCACGGTATTTTGTGCAAGACGAAGTCCCTCAACCTCACTATATCGACGCACGTCTCAGGGGCTCCTTGGAAGTTGCTTCTACAGGAATTTCCTCATCTACTCCGGTAATCCAACACAGCAAAGACAGTAAAGCACGCCATCACACACCATATACAAAAAAATGGCCAACCAGTCTTCGCACGACCTCGACGCCTTGCTCCTGATCGGCTCAAAATCGCGCGACAGGAGTTCGAACATATGATCGAACTCGGCATCGTACGTCCTTCATCAAGTGCTTGGTCATCAGCCTTACACATGGTACCAAAAAAATCCGGCGATCGGTGACCATGTCGTGACTATCGTGCTCTCAACAATGGGATAGTGCCGTTCTGTTACCTAAATCCCCATCTTCAAAACTTCGGGAATTCGTTAAATGGGCCTAAATTCTTCACAAAATTCGACCTAGTGAAGTCTTACCACCAAATCCCGTCGAACCCTGTGACGTACCAAAAACTGTAATTGTTACTCTTTTTGCCATGTAGTTGCGCAAAAACGAACACCTCACTTGAACAGAGCCAGCCAGCGCCCTATTTTCGAACATCAAAAGAGCACTCTCGTCAGCAACACTGCTAAACCACCCGCAATGTGATGCACCGACTTCTATTATGGTAGACGCATCTGACACTGCAGCAGGAGCAGAGCTACAACAATTCCAGAAGGGTAAATGGCGCCCCGCATCGTTCTTCACAAAACAGATTTCACCTGCGGAAACAAGATATAGTACCTTCGGAAGGGAACTTCTTGCATTGCATCTTGCCGTACAATTCTTCCGCCACTTCCTAGAAGGTCGACACTTTTGTGTCTGGACCGATCACAAGCCTCTGACATACGTTTTCAAATCCATCAACTCTAATCACACACCAATGGAAATACGACATATCTTTCGTCTCTGAATTTACCACCGACATCAGGTTCGTTTCGGGCAAAGAGAACTCTGTTTCCGATGCGTTGTCTCGATGAAACATCAATGAAGTAACCACAACCCGGCCACCAGTGGATTTCACGGCACTAGCTCGTGCACAACAAACCAACAACGAATTAACTAAACTGCGCATATCACAAACTGCCCTTATCCTTGAAGACGTAGACGTTCCGGAGAACAACACAATATTGGTTTCCGACATTTCAACCGGCACCCCTCGACCATACGTACCTTCGAATTTCCGGCGCACTGTATTCGACGCTCTACACACGTTTTCACATCCTACTATACGTGCTACTCAACGTTTGATTACTTCAAGTTTTGTTTGGCCATAAATGAATGCAGATGTACGACGTTGGTCCCAAACCTGCCTTCAATGCCAGAAAGTAAAAGTTCACGAACACACCATCACACCTTACGGCGTTTTTCAACAACCTGACGCTCGTTTCAGCCATGTGCACCTAGACATCGCTGGAGCACTACCACCCAGGCATCACGCCAGAGGATTGCCCAACTTGAGCAATGGTCTGGCAAACATAAGGGCCCAACTTTGGCGCAGTTAGGTTTTTGCACCATGACCCTCATCAGTGCCAAAGTATGGTGCCTATCTATAGCCTTAGTTGGGCGATCCTAGGGCATGCAAAAGTTTGGCTCTTCTCTGTTACGCCGGAGGAGTGCCAAAGTTGGTGCCGTACTTGAGCCATAACTGCCATAGTATATCCTAATCTTGGAATTCGGGGCATGCCAAGGTTTGGCGTTTCTCTGGTCCGCCAGAGGAGCGCCAAAGTTGGTGCCACACTTCAGCCATAACTGCCAGAGCAACACCCAATTTCGGTATTTGGGACGTGCCAAAGTATGGCTTTTCTCTGGGTTTGGCCCAAAGAGGCCAGATGAGAGCCGAACTATCAGAAAATGAAGCCTAACTTTGGCACTCGTTTGGCGATTTTGCCCAAAAAATGCCAGATCTCAGCCGAACTACAAGGAAGTGAGCCTAACTCTGGCACATCTGTGGCAATTTTGGCCCAAAGGTGCCAGATGACTGCCGAACTATAGGAAAGTGAAGCCTAACTTTGGCACTTGTTTGGTGATTTTGGCCCTAAGATGCCAGATGTCAGCCGAACTACAAGCCACTAAGCCTAACTTAGGCACGTCTGTGCCGATTTTGGCCCAAAGGTGCCAGATGAGAGCCGAACTATCAAAAAGTGAAGCCTAACTTTTGCATTTGTTTGGCAATTTTGGCCCAAAAATTCCAAATATCAGCCGAACTACCGGGCAGTAAGCCTAACTCTGGCATTTGTTAGGCGATTTTGGCCCAAATATGCCAGATGACAGCCGAACTACCAGGCAGTGAAGCCTAAATTTGGCACTTGTTTGGCGAATTGGGGCCAAAATACCCAGACTCTTGCCAAGGAAGGTCAGGTTTGGCTCTACTTTGGCTTTTTCGGGCTTTACAATGCCCTAAACTCCCAGACAAAAGCCAACTTTTGGCCCAGAACTCGGTGCTACCGGGGCATCGTCTCAAGATTTCCAATATCTACTCACCTGCATTGATCGCTTCACAAGATGGCCAGAAACGATACATATCTCTCGCATAACAGCCGAAAATGTCGCCCACACATTCGTCAGTATATGGCTTAGTCGGTTCGGGCCACCCTCTAATATCATGACTTATCGCCGGCGTCAGTTCGAATAATCTGTGTTTCGCCATCTTTCGCAGTTCCTCGGAGTTAGCCATATTCACACCACGTTATACCATCCATAAGCCAACGGGATGGTTGAAAGGTTGCACCGGCAATTAAAAACAGCTTTCATGGCACAATCCGTGAATCCTTCATCATTGGTTGAAGTTTTGCCATTGGTGCTGATCGGGATCCGTTCCGCGCTCAAGAATGACCTGCAATGCCCCACTGCTGAACTAGTGTATGGCACAACCTTTTTGTATTCCAGGGGAATTCATTGAACCTCCCACAGAACATGACAATTTTGATATACAGGAATTCGCATGCCGTCTACATCAACACATGGCGCAGCTGCAACCCTATTCTACAAGAACCACACAACCTACTTCAATATTCGTCAGTCCAGCATTGACAGAGGCCACCCACGTTTTCGTTCGGATCGATGCAGTGAAACGTTCACTGCAACCACCGTATAACCAAATATCATGTAAGCCAATACTAGTAACTCTCGCGGATCGCGGGCGAAAAGTGATCGCAGCTCTCCTGGCAAGCTCGGAGTCTCCGCTAGCAGAAGCATTTTCCGCAACGCATTGGTTTTGCCTATCTTTGCGAGGGGTGCCCAATTAAAAAAAACATATTCACGGGTATTCGCTACGTTGGATGTTAAAATATAGGTTTCATTTCATGTGTCAAGGATATTTTCTTCGCGTGGTAAATATGTTACAGCTTAAGTGTGCAATTTGCGGGCTCTCCTGAAGAAAACACTCTCAGAACTTACGTAAGTCAGGCAAAACACAAATGTAGCTTCGTCCGGCTTCTTGAAAAAGTGCAATGTAAAACAAAAAAATTAGAACATATCACATTTCAAATTTGCTGTTCATATTGATCGCTTCGTTTTGTTTCGCAATTCCAATTTCTCATGAATGTGTTGCTTGAAACAGTTTCGTCGAATAGGCGAGCTGGATAATCCCGATCGTCTCCAGATGAAGAAGCAAAAGGCATTTCGAACCACGTACGTTACTGCGATGTCTGTATGCTCTGGAAGAAGTCGATTGTGCACTTGCAAATCTGACGTTATTTCTGAAACTAATAAACACAAAGTTACAAAGAAAACGAAGCGCCCGTTGGACGGTTGTACATCTTCAATTTTTCAAAGTCTACTTTCCTTTTATGTTTAAGGGGACGCTACGCCGCCGCGGTATTTCTTCCTCCTGCGTTTTTTTTTTTCTTGTGTTTACTTTACGTTTGATCCATTGCGTATTTTGCATTGCCTTGTTTGGCTTATTTTTTATTTTATTTTCTTTGCTTCGTCGCTTACTACCACCGGTTCGTCTGCTTGGCTATGCCCAGAGAACAGGAGGGCCGCCTGCAACTTTGTTGTTTTACTTTTTTTATTTGCTTTTCCACTGCCGTCTGTGATAACCTCGTGTGTTTGCCTTCGATTGAGTTTCTGATCCAAAATCTTTATATGTACTTCTGGATACTTAATAAATATATCAAGAAGGGTAAGCTCGTTATACATTTCTATTCGGATTTCATTTGAGTACGCGGTCACGTCTGCTATGGGTCACTGTTGGTTGATAAACCGGCCACCATTGGGCATACACCAGCGCATACTTGGAGATGGCAGGCATGCCATGTGCTGCTTACCACTGCACAAACCGGTTTTTGTGATGCCGTGAAAAATCCAACTCCCGCTTAAATTAAACTGGAAGAGCTATCCAAATCTGGTTTAAAATCGCCACTGACGCCTCAACGGACGAATATTTCACCAAACAAGAGTTTAACTAAAACGCACTTGAGGCCACTGATCGACACTCAAAACAAAGGCACGGTGTGCAAGGATTGCCTGGACAGGTACGTCAGAAAGTACTGAAATGTACTTTAGAACTGCTGCGGCAAGCGAGCAAACAAACAACCTTCCAAAATCACTGGGAAAAGAAATGAAAAATCAAAAAATATCACACACTGCTAGCACGAACCAGATTGCAGCGGTCGACTCTAATTTCCCGGGAAATATGAGCTGGACTACGCCATTCCTTTCCTCTGTATTGTCTTTAGTCCCTACGAACTCCAAGAAAGCAAGCAAATAAACAAACGTGTTACGTGCCGCTGATAAAAAGTGACACTCTTTTTTTTAATAGTTTCGTCGTGTTGCTTCTGCTTTGTTTTTTGTAGACTCAACACCAACGGCGAGCACCACCTGCTACTTTTCAATGCTCCTACCGACGCCCCGTGCGATGGTCGTTGTTGAAGGAAGGTTTGGCTGGGTAATTTGTGTCTTTGTATCGTCTGATAACTTCTTTGATTCATTCGCCGTTGTTCGGAACTGTTCCGAATTTCTTTTTATTTTCGTCTAAGGTGGGAACCCCATCTTTTCTGAAATGTTCGGAAAGTGTTTGCAGTGTCATTTTTCTAGTTACTTTTTGTTTTTGTAATTCTGCAGAGCTTTTGCGCTTGCTGTGGTAATTTTAACATGTTTTTGCGCACGTTTTATTGATCACCTATGCAGGTAAAATATCGTGGCAACGCAGTTTTTAACGGATCATCAGTAACTTCTTACGACGAAGTTCGAGCAGCTAAACACCTTTTTTCCGCTTCCCAGATGCACTTCAAACACGTGTGATCCCTCCGAGTGGTGCTTGAAGCCTGTAAATAAATTGCTCTATCTTTGTTTATGCGCGTGTTGTTATGTGTTTGTCGTGGCAGCTTGGATCAGTCGATTCCGCTTTGCAAGCGGACTGACCGTAATGAATATTGTCTGCTGTTGGGGGGACGAAACGGAGCACGCAAAGCTCGAGGACGTCGCGCAGCCTATGGTTTTATATTGCGTCGTCTGCTTCCGTAGACTACGAGTCCGCTAGAGGCGCCACTGTCACTTTCGCCGCCGCTCCCATAGGTTTTCGGAGGAGTTTCCAGTATTGGCGCAGCTATATTGTATTTGGTATAACGGACCGTTTAGGATACTCCGCAGGAACCGCAAACACATGACTCTGGTCGTCAACAGCCGGGCAGATACAGTTTCTTTTGATCGATTTAAACCTGCTTTCTATGAATCTCTTCAAACTACCGCACCGTCAGAACTCGTCCCTGCGCTTCCAAGTCGCAGGCCGGTCAAAGGAAAGTCAGTTTTTTTTTTATTTCTTTTGAACCACGCCCAACTTAACGCTCGTCAACAGGCTTCCTCTCTAAGGGGGAGGGGAATATCTGTAGAAGCACAAAAACGACGTGAAGGAAAAGCGCCCCAAGACACACGTGCCATCAACGAGCCTTGATTACGCGGTTCCCGTGAGGCACGGGCACGGAGCTAGCCATCACACCGTTCCAACCACAAACCACCCGGTGAGCACTCTTTAAATATAGGTCCTTGTAAATATGTAAATATATTATCGTTGCTGTTTCCTCTACTTCTGATTGTAATCCAACCATCTACATATTCATACGCTTTTTAACGCACTTCTCTAGGATGTGAGCGGTCACAGGAAGTATAGATGTGGGTATTTAATTTCCAACTTCTTTTTTATTACAATTTTTATAAAGCCGCGTACTTTTAGCCTTTCTGGAGTTTCTCCCGTTGCCAAACATCCGTTGATGATCTTAAGTAGCATTAATTTTAACTTTGGATATTTATACTTTAAATCCCGTGAACGAATTTCATCAATCCCCGGTACATTTGTAATTGACATTGAGTTATAAAATCGAACAATTCTTGTTCGTGTAGTTCTGCTAAGTGTGCCGAATTTAAGCAGTCGATCTGTTCAGCTAGAATTTTTTCTCATGCGGCTGTATATTCTGCTTTAAGGCTTTTACAGTACTCACAAAACTGCTATTGAAGTGGGCCGGTTCCGTGTAGTTGTCTATACCGGAGAAAGTATTTCTTTTTGTCTCGTCAATGTTTTTTTTTTTTTTTTTTTCTACCAATTAACTCATTTACGAGATCCCATGTTTTCCTTGAATTTCCTGCTGAATCAAATTCGTTTGAGTAATGCTTCTTCTTCGATAATCGAATATTACATATTACTTTATTTCGGAGTGAACAAAATTCATTTTTAAGATTTTTATCTCCGAGATGTTGCTTGCATCGTTCCCATGATTTACCTTTTGATAACATAGTTCTAAACTATTGCCATTAATCCACACATTATCTGGTTTTCTTTTTTTTGTTAACCATGAAAGAGGCTTTATAAATATCTTTAATTTTATTTACGAGCAAATTGTAAGTCGTGATAGGATCATGCATTCCCAATGAATTCCAATCATTCGCGCTAATCAGACCGTCTATCTTTTTATCATCTAAGCCTGTTTTAATAACTGTGCGGTTGGACGCGTAATTGGCACGGTTTTCTTCTAATACTGCAAGAGCTGTGCAATAATGATCTGTGAACTTTTTGTTTATTTACTGCAGGAATTAATGTCACATTTCCAAGTCTAGTTTTTATATTATCAATACATGACATAGTTATTTTACAACCGTAATATTCTTCTCTCGTGTCATCTAGTATTACGTTCTCTACACCAAAGAAAAAAAGAATATCTAAGTAATTAGAAACTCCTTATTTTTTTTTCGTCTGAAATAATAATATTGCAATCACCGGCTAGTGCAATATGCTTTATGGTATCAAATTGGCGAAGTAGGACAGAAAATACCTCACTGATCACATTTGTGTTTAAATGAGGTGGTTGATAAACCACGCACACAATATCTGAAGATGAAGATTTGTGAATCGAGACTGCGCAAACTTCTGCGTGAGCCATGGATACGTGAATCCTATCTGAAAAGCAATCATTTTTTACAAACATCAATAAACCACCTCCCCTTTTTTCTTCGCGACACAGAGTATATAAGTGGAAACCAGCTAGCGTAACTTCCGAGCACCATTTTTTGCCCACGCTTACTTCGCTAAATATTAATACATCCAGCGATGCCAGGCTTCCAGATAAAATGACTAAACGTTCGTCCCAATGCCTCCGCAATCTTCGGCCATTTACATGCAGAAGGCTAATGTCTACATTACTGCAGCTACTCTCCGTCTGCACACGCGCCCTATAAAGGTCCCATTCGCGTACCGAGTCAATAATGCTCTCCATTGCTGCGGTACTTTAGTTAAATCTCCAACTTTCCACGCAGATGGCACCAGCGCCTTCTTTCTGCCATACAAAAATCTTGCCATTTCTCAACCACACAAAATTGTACGCCTTTGCTCTTGCAAATTCCATAGTTTGTCATAAAAGACCTTTCAGTGTTTTGATTAAATTCTCGTTAATGTAAACATTTTCATTTCTCAGTGTCACTCGCTTCGTCATTCACAGGTCCCTCGTTTTTCTTTCCGAAAATTTGATATGAACCGGTGCTATTTTCCCTTCCATCGCCCTAAGTCGGTGGGCAGCCTCAATGTCCTCTCTGCCTGGTCACGGAAGGTCGCGTTTGGCAGCTAGTTTTTTTCAGAACGTCTAATACATTCTCGTTGGGTTGCTGTACGATTCCATATACCTCTGCGTTTTTCCGCCGGGGGTACTGTTCTACGTTATCTACTGCTGTTTTCAGGTCTCGCACTTGAACATCCTGTTCCACCACCCTTGCTTCTAGTTCACCCGTCCTCCTTGTTGGTTCTCTTATTGAAGCGCTCTGTGTGTGTAATCATCGCAGAAGTTCATCATACTTTGCTGACAGGTTGGTCATAGTGGTGTTTATTGCGTCGATTGTTTTCCCGTGGTGATCTAACTTCGCCATTATGGTATCACCTTTACCAGCCTGAGTCTCCAAAGTTTCTTCAATGAATTTGATTCTGCCCAAGACTTTCATGAGTCGTTTGCTAATGTCGGTATATTGAGCTACAATCTTGTCCAGATTCCTCTCGCGAGTGCTCAGTGACGCCGGCTGCGTCGGCGACCCCCCATCGGCGGTCTGTTGGTCGTCAACCACGGTGGACCCACAGGTTGCATGGAGTGTGCATGTATTGCGCTTTCATGCGGTACGACTCTCTGGCGACAGAGCCACAAGAGCCTTTCTGGTCACACCTGAGCACTTTCCAGTATGATAGGCGTGCTGACACTGTGAACACGCCGCGGCAATCCCATCCAGCGGCACAGACTCAAGAAACGCGATGCATACACTCTGCGTGGCCATGGCAGACAAAATTGCGGATAAACAGGCAGTCCAGCGAAATGCAATCTGTACACTCCCGCTGTATGCAGAAGGATGAAAGCAAGCTTACCTCAAACCCCAAAAGGCACAGCTTAGTACTTGCTCAGAAGCATTTCGCGAGTCTGCGACGTGTTCCCTTGTGATCGGTGCTTAAGTAGGTCGCGAATCCACAGATGCTCGATGCCCTTGCCTGCATATAACAACGGCGTCCGCACCGCAGTCCGCCGAAACTTGTACGGCCCTGCACTGCCGATGATAGGGCAGTGACGCGTTGATGTTGCGTGGCTTCTTTGATCCTCACATTTTGCGCTAAAGCGAAGGCTGGCCGCGGTAGGCAGGTCAGCTGCGATGCTTGCTGCCGTGTTTCGCCGCCTATAACCCAAAAAGGCACAGCATAGTACTTGCTTAGAAGCATTTCGTTGGTCTGCGACGTGTTCCCTTGTGATCGGCGATTAAGTAGGCGGCAAATCCACAATTGCTCGATGTCCTTGTCTGCAGTTAACAATGGCGCCCACACCGCAGTTCGCCGAAACTTGCACGGCTCTGCACTGTCGACGACAGGGCAGTAACGCGATGATGTTTCGTGGCTTCCTTCATCCTCGCAGCTTTCGCCAAGACGAAGGCTGGCCACGGTAGCCCGATCAGCTGCGATGCTTGCTGCCATGTTTTGCTGCCTGGAACCCAAAAAGGCACAGCTTAGTACTTGCTCAAATGCATATCGCTGGTCAGCGCTCAAAACGCTGTCTCGGTTTAATGAGTGACACATACAGTTACAGAATAGTCGGCATTTGTATGTTCTCGATAAATACTTGTGATTTCCTAAAAAAAACAGCAGCAGCCCGAAACATTTGTGGGTCCGTCTCCAGAGCACAAAATTAAACGATCCGACACAAGTAGCCCTCTTCAAGTAACCTCAGAAAATTGAATATACCAGATATGAACTTGGCGCTTCCGTCTTCAATGCAACAGATACCCAGGTATAGAATAGGCAGCATTTGTGTCGTGTCAACTGTTAATTGTGTTTTTATGTAAAATACACAACTTCCGAAGACGTTTGC
This sequence comes from Ixodes persulcatus, assembly GCA_013358835.2. NCBI lineage: Eukaryota > Metazoa > Arthropoda > Arachnida > Ixodida > Ixodidae > Ixodes > Ixodes persulcatus. The sequence goes on from JABSTQ010001878.1 coordinate 23,878, forward strand.
GGTTATGTTTCCAGAGCACACAATCTTAAGTTCAAACCCCCCCTACCACATTTCTAAAATCACAAGAAAAAAATAATTTGCCAGATTTCAAAATGCTGTTTTGGACCGTTGAAGTACAAATAGGCAGCGACATCATAGGCAGCATTTGTTTCATTTTATTTCATAATTGTGGCCTTTCTGTAAAAGGCATATCTACCCAAAAGTTTTGCTGGTCTTCCAGACAATGTTCATAACCTCGCCTCGACCAACACTCAACCTTGACTTCATATATTGGAGGAAAGAAATGCGCCTTCACTCGAGGAGCCATTGGGCTTCACAGACGCGCCTTGCGCGTTTCCTTGATTACAGAGCTCCTCGAGAATCCCTCTTTCACTCGAGGCAACCTCGAGGAGACTTGACAGGCGCCTTTATGGAAGGATGGAAGAAACGTTCTGTAAAAGCATTCCTTTGGTGTATATTATGAACAGATTCGTTCATTTTACCTAAACAGACATATTATACTAACGTTTGGTTGGGAGTCTGCAGATTTTACGCTTCGCAGTGGGAGTGTATTATGAGTTGCAAGAGGTTTTAAAACAAACAACCACAAGCATTCTCCTTTTTCGCAACAGCGGAGGCCACTTCTCCGCTTGCTGCGCCATAGCTCCGTGCCCAGCCCGTTCTTCGCCGTCTTACCTGTACTCACTGCCTATCTTCATCGCTGTGACCACCTAAAACTAGCATTTTTTCACCCTCTCTTTCTTCAAAATCTTACTAGAGTGCCTTGCACTACGACGCTGTCGTTCATGAAACGTCCGAAGGAGGGGCGAGTGGTTTAGCACTGAAGGAGGGGAGCTTCTCTGCGCTGTAGTCATCATGAAATTGCAACTCCCAAGAAATCCCCGAAATAGGCTGATATTCACGCATGGAAGAGGATGCATCAAGCATAGCCGCCAGCCGAACGTCCTGCCCACGGGTGTTAGGATAACAGTAAGTGGAAGTGGAAGATAAAAAACTCAGAGAAGAGGCGGAACATCCATGCAACAGCTGTGTATTCAGTTTGTTTATTCAGGCCGATTAACTTGATGCTTTCGCAGAATCCTAAACACGGGGTGTGTATTAAATAACTCTGCGGGGCACTTTGCTGTGGTCACAAGTAGCCTCCACAGGAGTCAGTCAAGCACGTGAGTATTGATGCCGTAGGTGGGCACAATGCAGTGCTATGTCGCTCTCGTTGGTTCCTTCTACCGCTGGCATTCACAACTTACGTTTGCGTGTTGTGCTATATTCAAGCGAAAATTACGCAGCGAATATTATGGATTGCGCCACACCACCCGTAACGTTGGCTCCGACCCTTCCACGAGGAGATGTGGAGTGGCAACCTGGATGTATCAATAAAACGCGGCGTACGAGACTGGCACTAGTGCACGTACTACTTACGCTAAGTAGGAGTTAAAATATGTTAAGACATAAAATATGTATAAAGTCTACGGTGGGGGGCCATCTACCCCTGTACTGTAAATCCTGTAATTGTACGCCATACTTAGTGAAAACCAAGATCATAAGCAGGTACCGAGAAAAACACACCAGAGAGAGTTTTGAAGCCTTTATTATCCTAAGCATGGGCAAGCGATGTGTTAGCTTTCCGTCTGTTTCATAACAGAGGAGGAAATCGCCTTTTTAAATCTTTTTCGAGTGGGTAATTTAATGTGTCCCCCTCGAGCCCTGGGGCCTGTGGTCCCTTGTGCCTCTGTGGCCAACGCTCGAGCGGATTCCGAGTTCTGTACCACTTTGTTTTCCTCTTTTGTTAATACAGGAGTTGTGAGTGTGCGCTTGTCTGTCGTCTACGTGTTCCTCTTCTCTGTCCTTGTCCTGGTGTGCGCAACTGTACCTATGTTCAATACCAAGCATCTCACCTTCTTTGTGCTGACGTTAATACGCAGGTAATGAAAACAAATGTGCACTTGTACTTTGTTGCCTATTCTCATTTCCTAATTGTAACCTCCTAGGAAATGCCACTCCGCAAATATGATTGGTGCTGAGTCCAGTTTTTGACCGCTGTCCATTTTCAGGTGTCCATGTTGGTGTGCAAGCATTGTTGTCTAGCACCAATAATTAAAAAAAAATAATTTTCAGTGTGAATAATATATTGCTTGTATTGCTTTCACCCGCCTTAATGAATGTAAACATTTATCTGGAATCAGTGAGGTAAACCAGCGCAATGTGCCGGCATGATTAAGCATGGCATATATTTAATTTTTGAAGTATTATATGTTATTTGTTTGAAAAATTGTGTTTTCGTAATATGACTAAGGTCGAAATTCACATCGGTAAAATATCGTATCACACATCAAGAAACATCACAGGTAAAGCCTCATCACATTTTTCGCATTTCATTCTTGCGGCTCAGTGTAAAACAACAAATTATACGGCAAGAATTGCGGCTTGACTTCTTTTTTTTTATTTTCTGCGTTGTGCTCTGTACATCTCAACTCATGGATGCTGCCACAGGATATATTTCGGCCCCTTGCATCAAAAGGGGGCACTGGTGTCGTACCCGCCGACCAATGAGTCCGTCCCTCCTGCTTGTGGGGCGCTGGTGTCCCACATGGCGATGTTGGTGCCAGGCCCGCACAACACCGGCAGCACCAGCGATGGCTTGTTGGTGCTCTGAATGCCGCCAGCCACCATTTCCGAAGCCCTAGTGAACGAGCATTACGACCATGACATGGTGCCGGGCAAAGATTTTAATTTATGATTGCATTTCATACGCACACATGCAGGTAGTGTATAATAGGCCGGACATTTCCCAATGTTCACTCATCACAATATTAGTCGATGCTCTTCTGTTCATTTATTATTTCGAGTTTGGCATACCGTCTTGTAGGAACGCTGAAACGGTGACAATGAGCCGCGATTGCATGAACGCGACTTAAGTGCATCGGCTTCAATTGTTCTTGTAATGAAGTTGAAACTCAAACAAATACATGGATGCGCATCAAGCCCTACGCAAATGTGGTACTGAGCCGCTTCACAACCCTATATCTCAAAATTAAAGCTGCGTTTCTGGCCAGCGCCGCACCAGATGAGTAGTTTTTTTTCGGCCGGTCTTTCACGCGCGGAGGCCCTTTCAATGACGGTAAACACCTTGCTTACTGTCCTCGATGCTCTGTGATGTGTTACAGGACGCAAAAAATATAAAAAATCCCGCGCTTCGGGCTCCGCGCCGGCCACTCTAGAAGAGGTGCGACGCGGGTTCGCACGTCCTGGCAAACGAATATCGTTTCCAACCGGTCGCAGGACACCGCCACTACACCAACCATGGCCGGACCGTGAAGAAGAAAAGTTCTGCCGCAAACAGGAACAGGACCGACGTAGGAGATCTTTAATCTCCGGTACCAGTGCTCAGAAATCTCGACATTGTTCCTGCTTTTGACAGAGCCTCTGTTGCAGGGGTCTCAAACACGCGGCCCGCGGCCCACATGGGACTCGCTACTCGCTGGGGACGCGGCCCGCATGTCACCGCCTACGAGTCTCGGTTCCAATGTCTCGAACACTAGAAATGGCATGCGTCATCGTTATTTCGTATCGCCGATTCATTTACGCTTGAAAATTAACTCCGCTCTGTTAACGCAATCACAATGTTTTTACTAATCTGTGTTCATTTGCCTTTTGTTTCGCTATATGTTTTCCTCCCCAGCTCCTTTGTAATGTACAGTATTTCCGCTACTAGGCTGCAAGCGCAAGTTGTTTGTTGAAGGATGTGTCTTGGCTGCGCGAATTTTCAATCAGAAGAAGCGCCTGCCGAAGATAAAGCTACCAGCTCAAGATTTTCGCCTAAAAAGATATCACCAGAAAAGAAAGAACTGCAAAACATAATTGTTTTTTAGAGATATGTTGAGCTTGGTTAATTCCTGAGTGAAATGGCGACGGGAACGACAGTGTACTTGCTCTATTCTTCTATTAAAATGCGAGCGCTTTGGTGGGGCGGTGTCATATTAAAAATTGTTATCACATGAGGCCTGGGCCCAAAGGAGCGATATAAGCAAATCAAAGCTAATAATGTCACTGAGAAAATTGTGTTTACAAAAAAGCAAAGAGCACGATGTATCTTCTCTTTTAAATCGTTTGACCCCCCAACACCCCTCCCCCCCCCCCCTCCCGCCCCGGTCGTACGTTGGCCCTCGGCCTTCACAGTGTGGGCTATCTGGCCCCCACACTGAAATGAGTTTGAGACCATTCCTTTTTGGACTCTCTGTTTTGCGCAAGTCGTGATTCGCAAGGGCAGGGCAAGAGCCGCCCTCACCGAGCACCTCAATTATATTCATCTCACCTACGATTGCAGGAAACTTCTTGTGTTACTTCTCGCGGGCGAACGCACGGGACTCTGCATCAGTTGTGTTCTCAACTGTTCACCCACTCCTACAACGAGCTCCTTTCCATAGCTTTTCTCATTCCGAGATGCGATGCGACCTCCCTTTACATGGGCGGTAGCCTGTATAAATGCGCATTCGCCGTCTTGATCCTCCTCCCTCCAGCGGCTGGAAAACCGTGCACTTCAATAGCACATTATGCAGTTCACATGACCTTCATTCAATTCTACAACTTGAGTCGGTGCGCTTTAGTTGCATTCTTGTGAACGCTGTTACAGGTGAAAACAATTTCAATAGACGCACGGCAGAGTAAAAATCGCATTCAAATCTTGTACACCCGTTCTATTCAGTTCTCGTCATTTACTATGGCGGGGTTCATGGTCTTTTAATTGAGAAACCGCATTCATGGTTGAGCGGGTGAATACAAAAATGCTGCAGTACTGAGCAGTAGACCATCCATAGCAATGGAAGTGGCGCAGAACAAGGCCTCTCAAACAAACTTTCTAGTTTATCAATAGTGTGCATGTAACATTCCCGTAGTCGGGTAAAAAATGTGACAGTTTTAGCAGTTCTCTAGTGCCTTCATAATGTTTGCAACACTTGACGTCAATGAGTTGTGCTGGCCCAGATTCTCCTGCCCCGCCTGCCTCGCCGCCGCTGGAATAGGGCAACATCGTGAATGTTGCGTTTGCTGCGCCACAACTCAGGCCCCCAACTCATCTAACTCCTCAAACTCCACGTGTGTCCTGCGAGTCAGGACGACTGGAAGCCGTACCAATGCTTTTGAGCAGATGCTTGCTTTCGAGACGGAGGCCCGTGCGGTCGTTTTCAAGAACGAGGAACAGCGCAAGAAGGAGCTGTACTGTTTGCTGGTGCAGCTGCGTCAGTATCAGGTGGCCTATTAGAAGGCTCAGGCCCAGGTTTTTCAAAAGCATAAGCGAAACGAGCTGGTAAGAGCTTGGGCTGCTCCAGCTCGACAAACGAATCAAGCTGCAACATCTGCTTGTCCTCACGGCCCAGTCCACAAGAATAGGCTGATTTGTTCAAGTTGTTTCATCTTTCTTTTTGGTATCTTAAAATGTTTTAAATTTTATTTTGTGTTGAAGAATGTTTTTTTTTTTTAAGTTGGTAACTTTTTTTATTTTTTTCCTTACATGAAGTTGTCGCAAGTGTTGAACTATCTCGTTCAGCAAAACCTAGAAGTTTTAGCTTCCGGCTGGAATGGTTATTTGTAGTGCACATTTTATGCAAAAGAGCAGTAAACTTTAAATAAATATTTCAGAGCGGTGAATGTAGCCGAATTTTTTTTTTGACTAATTATGTTGCGTGTTTGTCAAGACAATGAGAAGCGCGCCCCAGTGGTCATCTGTTGACCACAGTAGACGAGACATTTAGCCGGTGTCGTGCCACGGGTATCCTAGGGTATTTAAATTACATCAAAGCAGCCATACACAGCCGCATGTCGTTAGGAGGCTCGTCAAGATCCATGCGGACAGGGGCGGTGATTGAACTTGGAATCCCTGTTTTAAGCTGTACAAGCTTTCACCCTACATGCTACAAGCTTTGAATATTTAATTGAATCGGTCCCCGTTTCCCCTGTAGGAAATGTAGGAATCTGTGTATTAATATGTGTTGCCATGTGTTTCTAAACTTTGCCACGGCTATTTATGTAATGCATATTTTCATTAAAGGGCTGTCCACGTGCTGTGTCGTTCCTTATATGCTGTGATAAGCAAGTTTCACCATAGTTGTCATTCAGTTAAGACATGTCCCAGTCAATGTTAAGGGTTTGTGCCTCGCAATCCTCTATGGACTTGCAGTGTTTCCAAGAGTAAAGCCAGCTCTACCATGACTAGGCGAAGTTATATCACTGCTTTTTAACGTCACACTACTGCAGTTCGACGTAGCAGTTGGGCTTAAATTTGCAGCTGACCACATGCGGTACTAGCTGAACTTTGGTGTGGTGCTCAACTAATTTATGCTCACACAGAGTAATAGTATGAAACACCAGTTCGAGAGCATAAACTCTGCATGCTTGCATTGTTAGTCACTGTTAGGAGACCCTTGACCACCTAAAAACCAAAGGCGGCCTTGCATGGAATTTCTGCGCTATTGCAATGATTGTTCTAAACGACACTTTGACATGCGTTGTTCCAGATGCTATAATGATTTCAAACATTCTCATGTACAAGTTCATTAAAAAAAATGTCCACTGAGCAACTTACTGGAAAGTCTCGACTACGAACGTGGAAAACATTTTATTACTCCTAAAAGATAATTTCTTAAAACATTTAATTTCTTTGTATCCTGGTACCCGCTCTGCTCTGTGTGATGACAAATAATGAATTATTTTCAAGCAAAATGTTTCTGTAGCAAAGAACGCACATTGGCCTTGCTGCGTTTTGAAGATTCACCGTTTTTGAAGCTGTCACACCCACCATGTCAAACATATTCCAATTTTCCCAGTTCAACACTTGCTCCCTTTTTAAAGTTTCAAACAGTGTCGTTCAGCTGAAACCTGAGTAGAACAAAGATATTGCGATAATCCGCAATGACAAACTATTTGACAAACCGGCCAATTTTCTCGGTTGAAACTTGAAAGTGTGAGGTCGAAGTATGAGGTTGATTTATTTCTCCCCTTAGTGTATTTTTAGCTTGAAAACTGGCAGTGACTTGATCGTTCGGTGACTTAGCTAAAGAGAACATGTTCTGCGTTCAGTACCAACTAGAAGCACCACACAATGACTGGGACGTACGGATGCCCTCATGAAGGTGTACACGCTGTCTGGAGTCAATTGGAAAATTTTCTCCGCCCCCACCCCTCGAGGTCACGTGACCTCGAGGGGTGGGGGCGGAGAAAAGTTTCCGCTAAATTTAGCAGGGAAAATGTTTCGCTACATTTAGCGGGAAAAACTTTTCGCAAATTTACCGGGGAAAAGTTTCCGCTACATTTAGCGGGAAACATTTCCGCTAGATTTAGCGGGAAATTTGTCCGCTAAATTTAGCGGGGATAATTTTACGCTAAATTTAGAGGGGGAAATTTAACCATCATGCACCGCGCCGTTACGTAGACGGCGATGCTGATGGCGACGCCGACGCCGCTCAAGCCGGAAACGGGCGCCATAGAGCTGCGCTCTCAAAAGAAAACTCTATTTATGTCTATCACCCATAAAAAGCACCCCTCACTTTTCACATACCACATAGATAACCAAGCACAGATCCGGGTTTATGAATATACTTACTTAGGACTGCATATAGCACACGATTTAAAATGGGATAAACATATCAGCGCTCTTATAGATGAAGCATCTAGTATACTATGGGCTATGAGACGCAAACTACGGCAGGCAGCCCAGATACAAAACTACCCAGGTAGCACGCCAGAGGAATGCCCAACTTGGGCAAAGGTCTGGCAAACATAAGGGCCCAACTTTGGCGCAGTTTGGTTTTTGCAGCATGGCAACCATCAGTGCCAAAGTACGGTGCCTGACTATAGCCTTAGTTGGGGGATCCTAGTGCATGCCAAATTTTGGCTCTTCTCTGGTGCGCCAGAGGAGCGTCAAAGTTGGTGCCCTACTTGAGCCATAACTGCCAAAGCCACGCCGAATTTGGGTATTTCTGATATGCCAAGTTTGGCCTTTCTCTGGTCCGCCACAGTTGTGCCAAAGTAAGTGCCAGACTGAACCCTAACTGCCAAAGCAACGCCTAATTCGGGTATTTCGACCACGCCGAGTTTGGCTTTTCTCTGCTCCGCCACGGTTGTGCCAAATTAAGTGCCATACTTAAGCCATAACTGCCAAAGCAATGCCTAACTTGGATATTTCGGACATGTCAAGTTTGGCTTTTCTCGGGTCCGCCACAGTTGTGCCAAAGTAAGTGCGAGACTTGAGCCCTAACTGCCAAAGCAACGCCTAATTCGGGTATTTCGGCCACGCCGTGTCTGGCTTTTCTCTGGTCTGTCAAAATTGTGCCAAAGTAAGTGCCAGACTTGAGCCATAACTTCCAAAGCAACGCCTAATTTGGGTATTTCGGACATGACAAGTTTGGCTTTTCTCTGGTGCGCCACGGTTCTGCCAATGTAAGTGCCACACTTGAGCCATAACTGCCGCAGTAAATCTTAATTTGGCGATTCGGGGCATGACGAAGTTTGGATCTTCTCTGGCTACCCACTGAAGTGCCAAATAAGTGCCAAAAGTGGCAAAGAAAGCCGAGAGGCCTGCCCGAGTTTGGAATATCTCTGGTGTGTCACAGAAGTGCTCTTTCACGCGCCCCAGAAGAGAGGTAAATTAAATAAGCGTTGGGAACACGATGGTCAGATGTCATCACCTCCGTTCCCAAGCAGCACTGCAATACTTTGCATTATCTTGCCAGTACCGGCCGAAAGTCGGTTCCAATATCGCTCAAATGTCCAGTTTTGCACCACCGTTTGATATCCGACAGGTATTGCCGCACAGCCGTTTTGCCCCGGCCTAGCGTTCGCGCAATATTGTGCGAATACTCTACAATGCGTCTGCTCCGTATTGGCTGAACGTCGCGCAAGTATGTGTACGTTGCATATCACTTGCTGCATATCCAATCAGATATACGGACAAGCAAAATTTTGTCGATCACTCCCAGAAGTTTATTAAACGTTTTCATTACACACAGTGTATTCGCGACATATTTACAAAGGGAATTTCTCTGTAAAACGAAAAGCAAATTATAAAATCAAAATTTAACACTGTCTTCATGCCCAACAAAACTCATCACACAAAAAACCGTGGAGATTGAGAGGAAAGCAAGACTATCATAAGCTTGCTTGCAGTGTACTTACTCATAAAAGAGCAATATCATGTAATCCTTGATAGATGCATAATCCATCTCAGGCACCCCACAAACGCACTCGAGAAGGGAGGTTGCCCAAATTCAACTGACGTCTCGTCGTCGGCGAAGAGCAGTTTTTATCGAAGCGTATCCAACAAACACATCACAATATTTCCACGAACTCCGGTGAAAAAAATGGCGATCACCGAAAAATTGCCATGGAGGTATTCCGGCCGTTTACGGCAAAAACAGAGGGCGCGTCTGCAACGCACGAAAGCAACAGAACACTGAAGAGCGCATTTCCAAAAACCGGACCTATGTGGCCCGCCTATTAATAACTAGGCAAACGGCGAAAACTACAGCCCCAGAGATCCCATCAGTGTGACAGAGAGTCACGCGAAAAAAGTTTCATCCAAACGTTTTTGTCCTAAGCGTCCTACGCAGAGAGGTCACGCGTTTCGCTCCACCCTTTTGATTTGCTTAAAATGGCTGTCGCGCTCGCTAACAGCCACATGAAGACACAAAAGCAGGCGGGGAGGATTTGCAAAAGGCGGGGTCAAAGGGGCATCAACAACGCAGCTAAGCTCCCTCTGCATTTTCGACGCTTTATAGTTAAAAATAAAAACGAAGACAACTTATCAAAAAAGTGCTGTACAGCCAAAGCTACAGGGGAGAGAGTGTATTCCGACCTGTTCAACAGTAGGGAAATAAGGTACGGAGGAATCTGAGCACTTCTCTCGAATGAAATTGAATGAAATGAAAGGAAAGGCCGCTTCTGACGCTGACCTTGTCGCCTTGCCTAGTCTGTCAGCGTCCGGCTTCCATTGTGGGCCTCGGAAAGATAATCTCCTTTCTTGAGGGCGAAATGGAAGGGATGCTTATGTTTTGCGGGCTTGTAGCCACCCGATAGGCCTCAATTATTTCTCTCCCGACTCACTCGCAGTGGCCTCCGATGGCTGTCGTGCCGGCGAAAATAGGAGCGCAGCCGGGACATTTTCTCTCGTGAATGACGATCGGGTGTTGAGAATCTGAAGCAGCTCTTTTGGCGTCCATTTGATATTCTCGGAGTCGGTCGTTGAAGCATCGCCCCGTTTGCCCGATGTACCTGGCCCCGCAGGACAGGGGGCTCGCGTACACTTCCTCCGCTTCCTCTCCTTCCCCCAAGATTTCCCTTTCCCGTAGTCCCACGGAGCGGGCAGGCGTTGAGCTTGAAGCCGAAAATAAATGTTGTTGAAGTTGAAAGATTGTCTTGTATGTATCGTCCCTTGTGTGCCTCCACTTTCTAAATCTTTAAAAAGTATCAACACGCTAAAATAGAACAAGTTCCGGAATTTCATTTTAATTCCCCAAGTGTGATGCGGGAGTGGAGCCACAGAGCCCCGGTCGTTTCCGCTCTTTGTTATCGCTAGGATTTCACAGTGCTCAATCACAATGCAAGACGCGCACTGAGCCACGCTCGCTTTTGCAATGCGCCGCCGAATAATAATATCTGTTGAGGAGGCGTGCGCATATCAGTCTCGCTAAGCGCTGGCTCGATAGCAGCACTTTCTTTAAAGGCGCATTCACACTGAGGATGTAAGCAGTCGCGCGATGCAACTAAATCGCATCGCAAAAAAAAATAATTAGATGGTCACTCTGGCGTGCGCGATCAGCGAGTCCAACGCCTTCGTTGGCGAGTCGCTTCTCAAAAACTCTCGCTCTAAACGTCGTTGATTGGCTCAGCATTTCCGCGACTAGATCGCATCGCAAAACGTCGGGTCAGCAAGCGACTGCTCAAATCGCGTTGCTTTTTGCCCGCGATGGTCGCTTTTGCGATGAAAGTTATCGCGCGACTAGATCGCACCGCCGGTGTGAACGTGCCTTAATGTCAAACCAGTGTCACGGCGCGTCCCGATATTGGCGTTTGTACCTACGCGCGAGAACAACATCCGGCACAATTTGCGTTTGCAAAGCCTGGTTCAACCGCGTCAAAACGTTCAGCCAACCTTTGGACTGGGGGATCAAGAGACACTCAAATTAAGAGAAAGTGGCCAGCCGAATAAAACTTGATTTCTTTTTAATTAATATGAAGACCACCCGCGTACATCAAACACCTCATTAGTCGAACTCCAAGGCAGTAAGCCTAGTCCTGGCACTTGTTTGGCAACTTTGGCCCGTAGCTGCCAGATGACAGCCAAACTATCGGGAAGCGAAGCCTAACTTTGGCACTTGTTTGGCGAATTTGTCCCGTAGCTGCCTGGTGACAGCTGAACTATTGGGAAACGAAGCCTCACTTCGGCACTTGTTTGGCGACTTTTGCAGGTAGCTGCCAGATAACAGCCGAACTATAGGGAAGCGAAGCCTAACTTTGGCACTTGTTTGGTGACTTTGGCCCGAAGGTGCCAGATGACAGCCGAACTATCAAAAAGTGAAGCCTAACTTTGGCATTAGTTTGGCGATTTCAGGTCAGAAATGCCAAATATCTGCCGAAGTACCGGGCAGTAAGCCTAACTCTGGCATTTGTTAGGCGACTTAGGCCCAATGATGCTAGATGATAGCCGAACTATCAAGCAGTGAAGCCTAAGTTTGGCACTTGTTTAGCGAATTAGGGCCAAAATACCCAGACTGTTGCCAAAGGAGATCAATTTTGGCTCTACTTTTGCCTTCTTCGGGCTTTTCAATGCCCTAAACTCCCAGACAAAAGCTAAGTTTTGGCCCAGAACTTGGTGCTACCTGGGTATTGGCGTACAAAACTTTTGTTCCTCCTATCTTGGAATACGGGAGTGTAATTGGCGACCCTCACACAAGAAAAGAAATCCATAGGCTGAAAATGGTACAAAGAATAGCGGTTAGATTCATCTACGGGATATATAACAGGCATGCTTCAGTTAGTGAGTTACCTAATAAAGCTACAATTATCAACCCTTAGCACGAGAAATACTATTAACATATTGAAACTGCTCTTCGAGGTAATTCATGGCATGATCAACATCAATTGGGACAAGTATATATCATTTTCTGAATGTCCCAATACGCGTAGCCAACATCCGTATTCTATCATCCCAAGCTGCACATTATGACCGGCTCAAGCTTGAGCCAGATTGGTCAGCCGGGGAAGTGGCAGTGGGCCTAGATTGTTTTGCCCCATGGCGCTAGGCAGCCCCATCCTGGGGCCCTAATCTGGACACATGGCGAAAAAGTCGGCGAGAAGTCCGGCAGCTATGATTGGCCGGCGTCAAGGTAAAGTGTGGCGTTGGCCAATCGCGGCCACCAGATTTCTCGCCGACATTTTCGCCAAGTGTCCATATTAGGGCCCCTGGTTTATCAGTCTAGCGAACATCAGCAGTTCCCTGTATAGCCATGGACTGGCTCACCGCTGGAATTATGGCCTGGGCCAGGCGGGAAGCTCAGCAGTACCTCAAGCGTAGCTCTCTATTGTTTATAAAGCATGGGCAGGTTAGTGGCCGAGTGGTCAGCCCCGCTTGGCTAGACAATAGAAATTCAACCCGGACCAGCAGGGCAGTTACTGACCTTAATTAAAAAATTTGCAAACTGGGCCAGTTCAAACAGGTTTATTGCCATTGGTCTTACTATGAAGCTTTGCTTACCGGTCTTACTGTGAAAATGTGTATACTGGTAATACTGGTCCATTCCATGCAGTTAAACCAGTTTAATGGTCAAATTGACAACACAGGTCGTAAAATAATAACATTCACTGTATTAAAAAAACACATACTGCAGACCGCAAAAATAAAAACATTTACAATGCAAAAATATTGTCATGATATTATTCTTGTGTCCCAGCAGGTTGGCGAGATTCTCCACATCTTCTGGAGTATTGGGGTACGGGTGGTGACACACATAGTACCCCGAGGCATCTGAAATAAGAATAAACATCACTAATTAGAACCATGGCAGATTTATTTGCACCCGTCTGTTCTAAAACAGTATGTAACTGTTACGATGGGACTTCGTCGTCTTCATTCAACGATTGCCAAGACGCGCGGCCTCAGCTCGGGCCACGCCTCACGCACTGTTCCTGGTTGAGCTAGCGACATGTTCGCAGGGCTCGTAGCCCACCATCCATCTCTTGCAGTCTTCTCTTGTAAAAAATATGTAAATAGACCACCGCTTAACATTGGCGACTGAGGATAAACCTGAATGGTTCAGCGATTATGGCGCAAGGTCGAATTCCGGACTACACTCCTGGTACGAGTTGGACGTCCTGGAAGGAACGGCTCGAATTCTATTTCGAGGCCAACGACGTCACAGACCCGTCAAAGAAGCGACCGCTACTCTTCAGCCTATATGGCGAGGAAACCTACGGCAAGGTTCGGGATTTACTTCACCCACAAGTGCCATCTGGGGTCTCCTACGACGACGTTATACAACGTTTTTCACGCCATTTCGAGTCTGGTCCATCGGAACTACTCGGGAGATGGCGATTTCACAAGCGTGATCAGGAGTCTCACGAAACCATTCCCGAATACGTCGATGCTCTGCGAGCTCTTGCAAAAAATTACAACTTCGACACAACAACGGTCACGACCGTGGCACCTGCCACGACAACCGCACAAGCGCCGAGCGGCTCCACTACCCAACAATTGGCAGGTGGCGCCGGGAGCACCATGCAGCAAGCGTCGGTGGAACAGTTAGTAACATCCACAGTTCTTCCTCTGGAAGTTATGCTACACGACCGCTTCATATGTGGCCTTCGAGACGTTCACCTCTAGCAGCGATTACTCTCTGAAAGAGCCGTTACTTTCCAGAAAGCGTTTGATTTGGCTAAGGCTATGGAATCAACGACAATCCATCACTCAAAATTGAGAGACGATGTCGAAAGATCCATCAAAACTCCTCCAAACAACGCGATTCTGGTTCAACGGCAACGCTAAAAACCAGGTCCAAAATCGCTGCTACAGGTGAAACAACAATAATCATCGACCGGAGGACTGTTGCTATCACAAGAGCACCTGCAATTACTGAAAAAAGATTAGTCATCTTGAGAAGGCTTGCATCTCAACGTAGAGACGAGGAGAAAGCAAGAAGTCTCATCAAGTGAGTGAGTCGAGTGCTGACCATGATGCAGAACTTTACACCCTCTACAAAACGTACGAGGAATCACCAAGTCGACCGCATTTTCAGATTACCCTCACCATTGACGGTAAAACCTTGCAAATGGAAGTCGACTCGGGAGCTGCAATCACGCTCATCAGTGAAGTAACCTTTCGCAGACTATAGTCTAAGGCAACAGCGAAAGTGCAGTCTGAAGAAAAGCAGCTGTGCACCTGGTCAGGGCAAAGGCTGCCAGTTCTCGAAAAAATTCAGGTAAACGTCCTGAAAACAACCGCAGCAAGAACGCAACCAGTCCAACTCACTCTGCGTGTCGTAAAAGGACAAAGAGCAAGTCTTCTCGGCAGGGACTGGTTTGCACCGTTGGACATTTCCCTTTCTGGAGTGAACGCCGTGATCTCCACCTCACTGCAGAACGTCTTGGATAGATACCAAGACGTTTTCACCGAACTGCAGAACGGTCATAAAGGGTCACCCATATCTATTTAAATGCAGCCGGACGCACAACCGAAGTTCCTGAAGTGCCGTCCAGTTCCATTCGCTATCCGGGATTCTGTGCTGAAGGAGCTGGATCGATTGGAAGAGCATGGAATAATAGAACCTGTCTCAGCGTTGCCCACTGTCTTCTCAGTGGGCAACTCCAATAGTGGTAGTGAGGAAGATGGATGGATCGCTAAGACTTTGCGTTGATTATCGCAGCACAGTCAACGCATCAGTCAAGCCTGGATCCTACCCACTGCCGACTGTACCAGAGCTCCTTACCACAATCAGTGGAGGAAAGCACTTTTCAAAGATTGACTTGGCGCAAGCCTACCAGCAGCTGCGACTCTACGAAGCTACGTCTGAGGTATTGTGCATCAATACGATCAAGGGACTGTACCGCGCCAAGCGTTTACCCTTCGCCGTATCTGTAGCCCCGGCAATTTTTCAAAAATGTATGGACGTATGCCTTGCTGGGCTACCGGGCGTCGCCACATACCTTTACGACATCCTCATCACTGGCTCCACCAAGGTCCAGCACTTAGAGCGACTCGAAGCAGTTCTACGACGTTTGAGTCAAGCAGACCTCAAGGTCAAGAAAGAGAGGTGCCATTTCGATATGTCGGAGGTAGAATTCCTCGAATACCGAGTGGATGCTGCAGGCATCCGGCCGACACAAGAAAAATCAAGGCGATTGTAGAAGCGCCAGAGCCAAAAGACAAGTCGGAACTACAATCATTTCTTAAAATGATTGCCTTCTACAACCGGTTCCTCAGACATCGAGCAACTGTGGCCGAAAGCTCGCATCGCTTGCTCGACAAAAATGTGCCATGGAAATGGGAGTCCCGACATAAGAAGGACTACCAAGCGCTGAAGGACTTGCTCTCAAAACCAGAGCTCCTGGCACAATACAATCCTGACAAGCCGCTCTTCTTGTCATGCGATGCCTCTCCCTACGGTGTAGGAGCCGTACTTGCCCAGCTAGACAACCAAAGCCGCGAAGCTCTCATTGCTTACGGGTCTAGAACGCTAGGAAAGAGTGAAAGGAACTATGCCCAGCTTTACAAAGAAGGGTTGGCCATTGTGTTCGGAGTTAAACACTTTCATCAGTACATTGCTGGAAGGTCCGTCACAATATACACCGACCACAAGCCCCTGCTAGGCTTCCTCAACTCAGACAGGCAGATGCCACTGGTACTGTCCCCGAGAATGCTACGCTGGTGCCTGCATCTCCAAAACTACGACTATAACCTGGTTTACCGACCCGGTGCACTCCATCAAAATGCGGATTCCCTGAGCCGTCTTCCACTGCCCAGCAACTTGGACGAACCACACGGTCCAGCAGACATCCTCATGATTGAGGCGCTCGAGACACCATCCCTCTCCGCAAAGGACATAGCCCGTCTTACGGCATAGGACCCTCTCCTGGCGAAGGCCTACCAAGCCGTCCAATCCGGAGACTCCAAATGCTTGACCAGAAAACATATCACAAGCTATTTGAATCAATTTAACGAGCTAACGAGCAAGGGATGCGTCTTATGGGGATCACGTGTGCTTATTCCGAATGAGGCACAGCCCGCAGCCATGAAACTGCTGCACGCAAACCATCCAGGAGTAACAGCCATGAAACGCTGTGCACGAAGATATCTTTGGTGGCCTGACCTCGACAAGGAATTGACAGGTGCGTCCAACTCTGCTCCAAGTGTCAGCAACAAGTACGCGCTCCTGTTGCAGCACCAAGTCCAACTTGGGAACGCCCTCTGGAGCCATGGAGTCTACTTCACATGGACTTCCCCGGTCCTTTTGAAGAAAAAATGCTTCTGATAGTTGTTGACGCATATTCCAAATGGTTAGAAGTCCAGATCTGCGCGTCAGCAACTGCTGCCACCGTCATTGACGCCCTCCAATCCATGTTTGCCACATTTGGCATCCCGAAAGTTGTCTGCAGCGACAATGGCACGCAATTTTAGCTAAGGACACCAATCAATTCTTGCAAGCCAATAACATCCGGCACATCACAAGCGCCCCCTATCACCCGGCAACCAACGGCCAAGCCGAACGAATGGTTCGGGAAACAATGAAGTCGCTCCGCAAACTTTCAGAAGGAAGTCTGAACTGCCGAATGGCACGGCTCTTGTTTAAGCAACATACAACACCATGCTCAACAACTGGGAAAACACCAGCAGAGTTGATGTTCGGACGACAATTGCTTTGCCCATTGGACAGTATTCATCCGCTGGGTAAGGAAGGTGAAGAAGGCTACAAAGACGCTAAGTTCAGCAAATTACAAGCCGTCTTTATTAAGGGTATTCGTGGGACAACCGAAATGGATAGAAGCTAAGCTACTCCGCCAGGTTGGTGCCCGATCATTTGAAGTAACGACTCCAGATGAGAGAATACAAAGAAGACACATCGACGACATGAGAAATCGGTTAGCCCAACAGTTCGGAACAATGCAGTTCAACATTGTCTTGAATTTCAAGTTATCCCTTTTTCGACTTGGATCCCGATGAACAAAAAGATGTAAGAGCCTCAGGCCAGGCATCTTCAGAGACGGACTCCTAAACGGCGAACACATCTGATGCGTTTTCACTTCCAGAGCCTACACCGATCATCAGGGGACAGGGCTCTGCCATGCCAAATACTGAACCAACACCAGAAAGTTCTCCTGAACGTCCTCCTCGCCTACTCCGGTTCCTCTACCCAGAACAAGCCCCAAGAGCAGTTACAAACAAATCAGTGCGTTTTCGAGAAACTGATTAGTTTTATCGAGAAGGGGGAAGTGTTACGATGGGACTTCGTCGTCTTCATTCAACAATTGCTAAGACGCGCGGCCTCAGCTCGGGCCACGCCTCACGCACAGTTCCTGGGTGAGCTAGCGACATGTTCGCAGGGCTCGTAGCCCACCATCCATCTCTTGCAGTCTTCTCTTGTAAACAATATGTAAATAGACCACCGCTTAAAAATAACTAATGCCATGAATAAAAAATATGCACTATCATAAATAGTACGAGAGGGAATATGGAAGCGTATGCGAGTCGTACATCTGGTGCCAGTCTCGCGGCAACTAAGTACGCACCGCATGTGAGCAATTTGGCGAGCGACAACACAAGCGACGACAATCCGCTTCGCTGTCGTTTGGTTGCTCGCCCGACGGGGGAAACCGCATGGAGCGATGGGAACAAGAGACCAAGGCGCTGAGCGACGAATTCTGGAAATCTAAGTTTGACAATTAACAAATCTTGAGTGATTTATACATTATAATTTCTCAATCCCCTTTGCAGGCCCCTTTTAAAGTTGATCTGCTTAGCACCTTCCATGGCAACTGCCTGAGCTGCTTAGCACAAACCAAGGAGGGCTTCTCAAGCTTGCAACCTGCTTGTGCATGCCTCCCTCTCAGCATATCAACAGGGTAGAGACTTTCTTTGTGCGCGCTACTATTTTTCTACCTATACACAAAATGCCGCAAACAGTTTTTCCCGTGAGCTTGCGTAGCTTCCTTATGGCACACCAGCATTTGCCATATTCGTAGCGTGCTTCCTCGCTTCCGCATGCTTCCTCGCATCGACTATGCACAAGCAATTGTTTTTATTACCAGAAGCTTTCTTTTTCTAAAAAGCAAAGTGAAGTGTGAACATGTGTGCATGGGGAGGGCCTTGATTCTCTTACTATAGATGCCGAAATCCAACATAGGCTCCATACTCGGACAAGAACCTGGTGCAAATTCTGTAAATGACGTAATTTGGCAGGATTCTGCTTCTTTCCTTCTCGAGACTTTTACACGTCAGCATCACCAACTGCCGGTGCGCAGTGTATCTCATCTGCCTTAAAGGGGTGGTGAATTGAAATTTGAATTTCAGAAAACAACGGAGGAACTGAATATGGGTTGCTAAAATACCTTTAACACTACTCGTAAGGCGACATCTCGAATGGACGGTCGTATTTATATTAAAAAGGTCAAGATTGAACGAGGCCGACGAGGCGCTTGAAGTCAAGATATCTCGTTTCGTCCTCTCTTCGCTTTGCCCCCACAAGGCGGCGAGGCGAGCAGGACGCGATGCCGTTCCCTACCCTTCTCGAAGAAACAGTACGTAAATATATACGTCAAATGCTCCTCCTTTTTTGGAACATACTATCATTCGTTCGAGATATTGCTGTTTGAGTGATGTTTTGGTGTTTCTAACATCCAGTTGCAGTTCTAACATCTGCAAGTCGTAAGAACTGTGTTTGGTCTGCACATTGGTCTGACTGCCTGTTTACCTCTCTTTTGAATACAAAGGCCTGAATCTGTCATCATTTCGGCTACATTGTGTAATTGCCAGAAGTGCCTTGTTCAGGCATGGCTGTGTAAGTATTGATTTCTACGTCAGGCATCCTTTTAGAGCGCAGCTCTTAGGCGCCCTTTCCCGGGCCTTGCGGCGGCGCCGTCAGCGTCGGTGTCACCATCGGCGTATGGGTACCCGTGCTAACTTTAGCAGGAAAACTGACGTTACGTTACCGAAACAGCAATTTAATTCCCCGGTAAATTTAGCGAGAAACTTAACGTCATGTGACTCCAACAACAATTCAGATTCCCCCCAAATTTAGCGCGGAACTGGACGTC
>JABSTQ010001879.1:0-73948 GCA_013358835.2 Ixodes persulcatus
TTCTTTCCTATTATGGCTTTGATATGTGCTCAGTTCTACGATGCACATTTTTCCTAAATCCTACGAATAAAGTTAGCTGACACGAATGTGCAGCATGTGTTAAGCTGCATTCGGCCTTTATTCGTGAGGTTTGCTGAAACTCATCGTACATTGTATGCACACATAGACACATTCTTGGTGCCACTATGGGTCATGTGACATCTTGACATCGGGTCGGGTCACGGTGCCTTGGGACGTCACGTACGTGACGAGGTCGTGCCGACAACATCCCACGAACTCCGTCACGCCGACGTCCTGCGAACCCCCGTCCGCTGTGTTGCCTGCAAAATTTGTGATTTCTGTAATACATTTTCATAATGCACTTCCCTAACACACTTAGGTAATGTAGCAGGCCACAAGTGCACTAAACTTGGCAAGTTTGCGACAATCTTATTGTCGCAAACTTGTGTCGTCACGTTTGTCTCATGTTCGTGTCGTCGCATTTGTCTCATGGAAGCGAGCCCTATAACTGCAGTTCGTGTTTTCCGTAAATACCGATGAACCCGGATAATTAACCCCCGTGCCGGTTAATCGAAATAGGGGGAAAACCGAAAATTCCCGGAATCATATCTGTCCTTGAATAAAAAAAAAAAAAACCAAGCTTCACAAGAAAAAAATTTTTGTCCACAGCTTTATTTTGTGTTGACTCAGAACGCAGCCCCAGTGAACTGTCTGCGAGGCTTTTTGTTTTGCTTGAGAACCACACATCTCGCTTCTTTTCCTTATCGATATGGGCACATTTTTCAAGTATATTTGAGACACGCGCATGTTCGCGCGAAGTTGGCAAATCCTATTTATTTCAACATAAGCTCCGACTAATCCCACTTTCTTGCGTGTCATCAAAAAGTGGTAGAAGATAACATTGAATCTGCGATAAAAATATAAATAGTATCAAAAAATAATAAAAAGTAAATCCAGAAAAAAATTCCTTGAATTAGTGACAAAATAAACCTTGAAAGCACTGAACGTTACCTGTAACATATTCTGTATTAAGAAAAGGGCTAGACTCTGTTATGTATCGAGGTGCGGAGAACCGTAGGAATAAAGACGATGACGAGGTGCTCGAGCAGTCCGAGCCGAGGCCGATAGCCAGCCGTACCTCACTTCGTGTTCGGTCTCTTAATTAGGATATTTCTTGGAAATATCACATTGGCGACGGCGACGATGCTGTGGCGAACAGCATCACCACAGCATCACTGTTCGTCCCTAGCATCGGGAGCGGCCACGGACGTAAAAGGTGAGGTGAGGCTGGACGGAGCGACCAGCATCACCACAGGATTACCGTTCGTCATGTCATCGGGCACTGCCACGGACGTGAGAAGTGAGGTGAGGCTGGCCGGAGCGACCAGCACCACCACAGCATCACCGTTCGTCCCTGGCATCGGGCGCTGCCACGGACGTGAGAGGTGAGGTGAGGCTAGAGGGATTGACCATCCTCACCACAGCATCACCGTTCATCCCAGGCATCGGGCGCGGCCACGGACGTGAGAGGTGAGGTGAGGCTGGCCGGAGCGACGAGCATCACCACACCATCACCGTTCGTCACTGGTATCAGGCGCGGCCATGGACTTGAGAGGTGAGGTTAGGCTGGCTGGAGCGACCAGCATCACGACAGCATCACCGTTCGTCCCTTGCATCGGGCGTGGCCACTGACATGAGAGGTGAGGTGAGGCTGGCCGGAGCGACCAGCTTTACCACAGCATCACCGTTCGTCCCTAGCATCGGGCGTGGCGAGGGACGTTTGAGGTGAGGTTAGGCGGCTGACCAGAGCGGCCAGCCTCACCGTTCGTCCCTGGCATCGGGCGCTGCCACGGACGTTAGATGCAACGCTGGCCGGAGCTACAAACATCACCACGGCATCACCGTTCGCCCCTGGCATCGGGCGCGGCCACGGATGTGAGAGGAGTGGTGAGGCTGGCTGGTGCGACCAGCTGAAACCACAGCCTCACCGTTCGTCCCTGGCATCGGGTGCTGCCACGGATGTGTGAGGTGAGGTGAGACTGGCCGGAGCGACTAGCATCACCACAGCATCACTGTTCGTCCCTAGCATCGGGTGCTACCACAGACGTGAGAGGTGAAGTGAGGCTGGCCGGAGCAACCAGCATCACCAATGCCTCACTGTTCGTCCCTGGCATCGGGCGCGGCCACGGACGTGAGAGGTGAGGTGAGGCTGGCCGGAGAGACCAGCATCACCACAGCATCACCGTTCGTCCCTGGCATCGGGCGCGGCCACGGACTGAGAGGTGAGGTGAGGTTGGCCAGAGCGCCCAGCATCAATGCAGCATCACCGTTCGTCTCTGGCATCGGGTGCTGCCACGGACATGAAAGGGGAGGTGAGCCTGGCCGGAGCGATCAGCCTCAACAGAGCATCACCATTCGTCCCTGGCATCGGGCGCGGCCACGGACGTGAGGGGTTAGGTTAGGCTGGCCGGAGCGACCAGCATCACCACAGCTTTACCGTTCGTCCCTGGCATCGGGCGCTGCCACGGACATGAGAGGTGAGGTGACACTGGCCGGAGCGAACAGCATCCCCACAGCATCACTGTTCGTCCCTGGCATCGGGAGCGGCCACGGACGTGAGAGGTGAGGTGAGGCTGGCCGGAGCGACCAGCATCACCACAGCATCACCGTTCGTCCCTGGCATGGGGCGCTGCAACGGACGTGAGAGGTGAGGTGACGCTGGCCGGAGCGAACAGCATCACCACAGCATCACTGTTCGTCCCTGGCATCGGGAGCGGCCACGGACGTGAGAGGTGAGGTGAGGCTGGCCGGAGCGACCAGCATCACCACAGCATCACCGTTCGTCCTGGCATCGGGCGCTGCCACGGACGTGAGGGGTTAGGTTAGGCTGGCCGGAGAGATCAGCATCACCACAGCTTCACCGTTCGTCCCTGGCATCGGGCGCTGCCACGGACATGAGAGGTGAGGTGACACTGACCGGAGCAAACAGCATCACCACAGCATCACTGTTCGTCCCAGGCATCGGGAGCGGCCACGGACGTGAGAGGTGAGGTGAGGCTGGCCGGAGCGACCAGCATCATCACAGCATCACCGTTTTGTCCCTGGCATGGGGCGCTGCAACGGACGTGAGAGGTGAGTTGACGCTGGCCGGAGCGAACAGCATCACCACAGCATCACTGTTCGTCCCTAGCATCGGGAGCGGCCACGGACGTGAGAGGTGAGGTGAGGCTGGACGGAGCGACCAGCATCACCACAGCATTACCGTTCGTCATAACATCGGGCACTGCCACGGACGTGAGAGGTGAGGTGAGGCTGGCCGGAGCGACCAGCACCACCACAGCATCACCGTTCGTCCCTGGCATCGGGCGCTGCCACGGACGTGAGAGGTGAGGTGAGGCTAGAGAGATTGACCATCCTCACCACAGCATCACCGTTCATCCCAGGCATCGGGCGCGGCCACGGACGTGAGAGGTGAGGTGAGGCTGGCCGGAGCGACCAGCATCACCACACCATCACCGTTCGTCACTGGTATCAGGCGCGGCCATGGACTTGAGAGGTGAGGTTATTCTGGCTGGAGCGACCAGCATCACCACAGCATCACCGTTCGTCCCTTGCATCGGGCGTGGCCACTGACATGAGAGGTGAGGTGAGGCTGGCCGGAGCGACCAGCTTTACCACAGCCTCACCGTTCGTCCCTGGCATCGGGCGCTGCCACGGACGTTAGATGCAACGCTGGCCGGAGCGACAAACGTCACCATGGCATCACCGTTCGCCCCTGGAATCGGGCGCGGCCACGGATGTGAGAGGAGTGGTGAGGCTGGCTGGAGCGATCAGCTGAAACCACAGTCTCACCGTTCGTCCCTGGCATCGGGTGCTGCCGCGGATGTGTGAGGTGAGGTGAGACTGGCCGGAGCGACTAGCATCACCACAGCATCACTGTTCGTCCCTAGCATCGGGTGCTACCACAGACGTGAGAGGTGAGGTGAGGCTGGCCGGAGCAACCAGCATCACCAATGCCTCACTGTTCGTCCCTGGCATCGGGCGCGGCCACGGACGTGAGAGGTAAGGTGAGGCTGGCCGGAGAGACCAGCATCACCACAGCATCACCGTTCGTCCCTGGCATCGGGCGCGGCCACGGACTGAGAGGTGAGGTGAGGTTGGCCAGAGCGCCCAGCATCAATGCAGCATCACCGTTCGTCTCTGGCATCGGGTGCTGCCACGGACATGAAAGGGGAGGTGAGCCTGGCCGGAGCGATCAGCCTCAACAGAGCATCACCATTCGTCCCTGGCATCGGGCGCGGCCACGGACGTGAGGGGTTAGGTTAGGCTGGCCGGAGCGACCAGCATCACCACAGCTTTACCGTTCGTCCCTGGCATCGGGCGCTGCCACGGACATGAGAGGTGAGGTGACACTGGCCGGAGTGAACAGCATCCCCACAGCATCACTGTTCGTCCCAGGCATCGGGAGCGGCCACGGACGTGAGAGGTGAGGTGAGGCTGGCCGGAGCGACCAGCATCACCACAGCATCACCGTTCGTCCCTGGCATGGGGCGCTGCAACGGACGTGAGAGGTGACGCTGGCCGGAGCGAACAGCATCACCACAGCATCACTGTTCGTCCCTGGCATCGGGAGCGGCCACGGACGTGAGAGGTGAGGTGAGGCTGGCCGGAGCGACCAGCATCACCACAGCATTACCGTTCGTCATGGCATCGGGCACTGCCACGGACGTGAGAGGTGAGGTGAGGCTGGCCGGAGGGACCAGCACCACCACAGCATCACCGTTCGTCCCTGGCATCGGGCGCTGCCACGGACGTGAGAGGTGAGGTGAGGCTAGAGGGATTGACCATCCTCACCACAGCATCACCGTTCATCCCAGGCATCGGGCGCGGCCACGGACGTGAGAGGTGAGGTGAGGCTGGCCGGAGCGACCAGCATCACCACACCATCACCGTTCGTCACTGGTATCAGGCGGGGCCATGGACTTGAGAGGTGAGGTTAGGCTGGCTGGAGCGACCAGCATCACCACAGCATCACCGTTCGTCACTTGCATCGGGCGTGGCCACTGACATGAGAGGTGAGGTGAGGCTGGCCGGAGCGACCAGCTTTACCACAGCCTCACCGTTCGTCCCTAGCATCGGGCGTGGCCAGGGACGTTTGAGGTGAGGTTAGGCGGCTGACCAGAGCGGCCAGCCTCACCGTTCGTCCCTGGCATCGGGCGCTGCCACGGAGGTTAGATGCAACGCTGGCCGGAGCGACAAACGTCACCATGGCATCACCGTTCGCCCCTGGAATCGGGCGCGGCAACGGATGTGAGAGGAGTGGTGAGGCTGGCTGGAGAGACCAGTATCACCACAGCATCACCGTTCGTCCCTGGCATCGGGCGCGGCCACGGACTGAGAGGTGAGGTGAGGTTGGCCAGAGCGCCCAGCATCAATGCAGCATCACCGTTCGTCTCTGGCATCGGGTGCTGCCACGGACATGAAAGGTGAGGTGAGCCTGGCCGAAGCGATCAGCGTCAACAGAGCATCACCATTCGTCCCTGGCATCGGGCGCGGCCACGGACGTGAGGGGTTAGGTTAGGCTGGCCGGAGCGACCAGCATCACCACAGCTTCACCGTTCGTCCCTGGCATCGGGCGCTGCCACGGACATGAGAGGTGAGGTGACACTGGCCGGAGCGAACAGCATCCCCACAGCATCACTGTTCGTCCCTGGCATCGGGAGCGGCCACGGACGTGAGAGGTGAGGCGAGGCTGGCCGGAGCGACCAGCATCACCACAGCATCACCGTTCGTCCCTGGCATGGGGCGCTGCAACGGACGTGAGAGGTGAGGTGACGCTGGCCGGAGCGAACAGCATCACCACAGCATCACTGTTCGTCCCTGGCATCGGGAGCGGCCACGGACGGGAGAGGTGAGGTGAGGCTGGCCGGAGCGACCAGCATCACCACAGCATCACCGTTCGTCCCTGGCATCGGGCGCTGCCACGGACGAGAGAGGTGAGGTGAGGCTAGCGGGATTGACCATCCTAACCAGAGCATCACCGTTCATCCCAGGCATCGGGCGCGGCCACGGACGTGAGAGGTAAGGTGAGGCTGGCCGGAGCGACCAGCATCACCACACCATCACCGTTCGTCACTGGTATCAGGCGCGGCCATGGACCTGAGAGGTGAGGTTAGGCTGGCTGTAGCGATCAGCATCACCACAGCATCACCGTTCGTCCCTAGCATCGGGCGTGGCCACGGACGTTTGAGGTGAGGTGAGGCGGCTGACCAGAGCGGCCAGCCTCACTGTTCGTCCCTGGCATCGGGCGCGGCCACGGATGTGAGAGGAGAGGTGAGGCTGGCAGGAGCAACCAGCTGAAACCACAGCCTCACCGTTCGTCCTTGGCATCGGGCACTGCCATGGACGTGAGAGGTGATGTGAGGCAGACTGGAGTGACTAGCATCACCGTTAGTCCCTGGCATCGGGCGCGGCCACAGATATGAGAGGTAAGGTGAGACTGGCTGGAGTGACCAGCATCACTGCAGGATCACCGTTCGTCCCTGGCATTGTGTGGAGCCACGGATGTGAGAGGTGAGGTGAGCCTGACCGGATTCACCAGCATCACCACAGGATCACCGTTCGTCCCTGGCATCTTGCGCGGCCACGGACGTGGGAGGTGAGGTGAGCCTGGCCGGAGCGACCAGCATCATCACAGCATCACTGTTCGTCCCTGGCATCGGGCGCAGCCACGGACGTGAGAGGAGAGGTGTGCCTGGACGGAGCGACCAGCATCACCACAGCATCACCTTTCGTCCCTAGCATCGGGCGCGACACGGACGTGAGAGGTGAGGTGAGGCTGGCCGGAGTGAGCAGCATCACCACATCATCACTGTTCGTCCCTGGAATCGGACGCGGCCACGGACGTGAGGGGTGAGGTGAGGTTGGCCGGAGCGACCAGCATCACCACAGCATCACCGGTTGTCCCCGACATCGGGCACGGCCACGGACGTGAAAGGTGAGGTGAGGCTTTCCGAAGAGGCAAGCATAACCACAGCCTCACCGTTCGTCCCTGGCATCGGGTGCTGCCATGGACGTGAGTGCTGAGGTGAGGCTCGCCGGAGCTACCAGCATCACCAGAGCATCACCGTTCGTTACTGGTATCAGGCGCGGCCACGGACTTGAGAGTTGAGTTTTGGCTGGCTGGAGCGACCAGCATCACCACAGCATTACCGTTCGTCCCTAGCATCGGGCGTGGCCACGGACGTGAGAGGTGAGGTGAGGCGGCTGACCAGAGCGGCCAGCCTCACCGTTCGTCCCTGGCGTGGGGCGCTGCCACGGACGTTAGAGGTGAGGCTGGCCGGAGCGTCAAGCATCACCACAGCAACACCGTTCGTCCCTGGCATGTGGCGCGGCCACGGATGTGAGAGGAGAGGTGAGGCTGGCTGGAGCGACCAGCTGAAACCACAGCCTCACCGTTCGTCCCTGGCATCGGGCACTGCCATGGACGTGAGAGGTGAGGTGAGGCTGGCCGGAGCTACCAGCATCACCAGAGCATCACCGTTCGTCCCTGCCATCGGGCGGTGCAATGGACGTCAGAGGTGAGGTGACACTGGCTGGAGCGACCAGCATCACCACAGCATCACTGTTCGTCCCTGGCATCGGGCGCAGCAACGGACGTAGAGGTGAGGTGAGGCTAGCCGGAGCGACCAGCATCAACATAGAATTACCGTTCGTCCATAGCATCGGGCGTGGCCACGGACGTGAGAGATGAGGTGAGACTGGCTGGAGCGACCAATATCACCACAGCATCCCCATTCGTCCTTGGCATCGGGCGCGACAGGGACGTGAGCAGTGAGGTGAGGCTGGCCGGAGCGACCAGCATAACCACAGCATCAATGTTTGTCTCTGGCATCGGGCGCTGCCACGGACGTGAGAGGTGAGGTGACGCTAGCCGGAGCGACCAGCATCACCACAGCATCACCGTTCGTCTCAGGCATCGGGCGCGGCCACGGACGTGAGAGGCGAGGTGAGGCTGGCTGGAGCGACCAGCTTCACCACAGCATTACCGTTCGTCCCTGGTATTGGGCACGGCCACGGACTTGTGAGGTGAGGTGAGGCTGACTGGAGCGACCAGCATCACCACAGCATCCTCATTCGTCCCTGGCATCGGGCGCGACACGGACATGAGAGGTGAGGTGAGGCTGGCTGGAGTGACCAGCATCACCACAGCATCACCGTTCGTCCCTAGCATCGGGCGCGGCCACGGACGTGAGAGGTGAGGTGAGGCTGGCCGGAGAGGCAAGCATCACCGCAGCCTCACCGTTCTTCCCTCTCATCGGGCGCTGCCACGGACGTGAGAGGTGAGGTGAGGCTAGCCGGAGCGAACAGCATCACCACAGCATCACCTTTCGTCCCTGGCATCGGGCACGGCCACGGACGTGAGGGGTGAGGTGGGTCTGGGCGGAGCGACCAGCATCACCACAGCCTCAACGTTCGTCCCCGGCATCGTATGCTGCCACGGACGTGAGAGGTGAGATGAGGTTGGCCGGAGCGAGTAGCGTCACCACAGCATCTTTGTTCGTCCCTAGCATCGGGCGTTGCCACGGACGTGAGAGGTGAGGTGAGGCGGCTGACCAGAGCGGCTAGCCTCACCGTTTGTCCCTGGCATCGGGCGCTGCCACGAACATTAGAGGTGAGGCTGGCCGGAGCGACAAGCAGCACCACAGCATCACCGTTCGTCCCTGGCATCGGGCGCGGTCACGGATGTGAGAGGAGAGGTGAGGCTGGCTGGAGCGACCAGCTGAAACCACAGCCTCACCGTTCGTCCATGGCATCGGGCACTGCCATGGACGTGAGAGGTGAGTTGAAGCTGGCTGGAGTGACCAGGATCACTGCAGCATCACTGTTCGTCTCTGGCATTGGGTGCTTCCACGAATGTGAGAGGTGAGGTGAGCCTTGCTTTTGCGACCAGCATCACCACAGCATAACCGTTCGTCCCTGGCATCGGGCGCGGCCACGGATGTGAGAGGTGAGGTGAGCCTGGCCGGAGCGACAAGCATCACCACAGCATCACTGTTCGTCCCTGGCATTGAGTGCAGCCACGGACGTGAGAGGTGAGGTGAGGTCGGCCGGAGCGACCAGCATCACCACAGCATCACCGTTCGTCCCTGGCAACGGATGCCGCCACGGACGTGAGAGTTGAGGTGAGACAGCTGACCAGAGCGGCAGCCTCACCATTCGTCCCTGAAATTGGGTGCTGCCACGGATGTGAGAGGTGAGGTGAGGTGGCTGGCCAGGGCGGCCAGCCTCACCGTTCGTCAGTTGCATCGGGCACTGCCACAGACGTAAGAGGTGAGGTAAGGCGGCTGTCAGAGCGGCCAGCCTCACTGTTTGTCCCTGGCAATGGGCGCTGCCACAGACGTGAGAGGTAAGGCGAGACTGCCCGGAGTGACCAGCATCACCGTTCGTCCCTGGCATCGGGTGCGGCCACGGACGTGAGAGGTGAGGTGAGGCTGGCCGGAGTGACCAGCATCACCGTTCGTGTCTGGCATCGGGCAGTGCCACGGACGTGAGAGGTGAGGTGAGGCTGGCCGGAGTGACCAGCATCACCACAGGATCACCGTTCGTCTGTGGCATTGGGCAGTGCCACGGACGGGAGAGGTGAGGTGAGGCTGGCCGGTGCGAGCAGCATCACCACAGCATAACTGTTGGTCCCTGGCATCGGGCGCGGTCACGGACGTGAGAGGTGAGTTGAGGCTGGTTGGAGCAACCAGCATTACCACAGCTTCACCGTTCGTCCCTGGCATCGGGCGCGGCCACGGACCTGAGAGGTGAGGTGAGGCAGCTGACCAGAGCGGCCAGCCTCAGTGTTCGTCCCTGGTATCGGGCGCTACCACGGACGTGAGAGGTGACGTGAGGCTGGCCGGAGCGACCAGCATCACCACAGACACTCTGTTCGTCCCTGGCATTGGGCGCTGCCACAGACGTGAGAGGTGAGGCAAGGCGGCTGACCAGAGTGGCAGCCTCACCGTTCGTCCCTGACATCGGGCACGGCCACGTGAGGGGTAAGGTGAGGTTGGCCGGAGCGACCAGCATCACTACAGCATCCCCGTTCGTCCCTGGTATCGGGCGCGGCCACAGACGTGAGAGGTGAGGTGAGGTGGCTGAGCAGAGCGGCCAGCCTCACCGCTGATCCCTGGCATCGGGCGCTGACAGAGACGTGAGAGGTGAAGCATGGCTGACCGGAGCGACCAGCATCACCACAGCATCATCGTTGGTCCCTGGCATCGGCTGCGGCCACGGACGTGAGAGGTGAGGTGAGGCTGGTTGGAGCAACCAGCATTACCACAACTTCACCGTTCGTCCCTGGCATCGGGTGCGGCCACGGACCTGAGAGGTGAGGTGAGGCGGCTGACCAGAGCGGCCAGCCTCAGTGTTCGTCCCTGGCATCGGGCACTGCCATGGACGTGAGAGGTGAGGTGAGGCTGGCCGGAGCTACCAGCATCACGAGAGCATCACCGTTCTTCCCTGGCATCGGGAGCTGCAACGGACGTGAGCGGTGAGGTGAGGCTGGCCGGAGCGACCAGCATCACCATAGAATTACCGTTCGTCCCTAGCATCGGGCGTGGCCACGGACGTGAGAGGTGAGGTGAGGCTAGCCGGAGCGACCAGCATCACCACAGCATCCCAATTCGTCCATGGCATCGGGCACGACAGGGACGTGAGCGGTGAGGTGAGGCTGGCCGGAGCGACCAGCATCACCACAGCATCACTGTTTGTCTCTGGCATCGGGCGCTGCCACGGACGTGAGAGGTGAGGTGAGGCTAGCCGGAGCGACCAGCCTCACCACAGCATCACCGTTCGTCCCAGGCATCGGGCGCGGCCACGGACGTGAGAGGTGAGGTGAGGCTAGCTGGAGCGACCAGTTTCCCCACAGCATCACCGTTCGTACCTGGTATTGGGCATGGCCACGGACTTGAGAGGTGAGGGGAGCCTGGTCGGAGCAACCAGCATCACCACAGCATCACCGTTCGTCATGGCATCGGGCGCTGCCACGGACGTGAGAGGTGAGGTGAGGCTCGCCGGAGCGACCAGCATCACCACGGCATCACCATTCGTCCCAGGCATCGGGTGCGGCCACGGACGTGAGAGGTGAGGTGAGGCTGGCTGGAGCGACCAGCTTCACCACAGCATCACCGTTCGTCACTGGTATTGGGCACGGCCACGGACTTGAGAGGTGAGGTGAGGCTGGCTGGAGCGACTAGCAACACCACATCATCTCCATTCGTCCCTAGCACCGGGCGCGGCCACGGACGTGAGAGGTGAGGTGAGGCTAGCCTGAGCGACCAGCATCACCACAGCTTTACCGTTCGTTCCTGGCATCGGCCGCTGCAACAGACGTGAGAGGTGAGGTGAGGCTAGCCGGAGCGACCATCATCACCACAGCATCAACTTTCGTCCCTGGCATCGGGCACGGCTACGGACGTGAGGGGTGAGGTGGGGCTGGGCGGAGCGACCAGTATCACCACAGCATCACCGTTCGTCCTTGGCATCGGGCGTGGCCACGGACATGAGAGGTGAGGTGAGGCTGGCTGGAGCGACCAGCCGAAACCACAGCCTCACCGTTCGTCCGTGGCATCGGGCACTGCCATGGACGTGAGAGGTGAGGTGAGACAGACTGGAGTTACCAGCATCACCGCAGGATCACCGTTCGTCTCTGGCATCGGGCATTGACACGGACGTGAGAGGTGAGGTGAGGCTGGCCGGTGCGAGCAGCATCACCACAGCATCACCGTTGGTCCCTGGCATCGGGCAGTGCCACGGACGTGAGAGGTCAGGTGAGTCTGGCCGGTGCGAGCAGCATCACCACAGCATCATCGTTGGTCCCTGGCATCGGCTGCGGCCACGGACGTGAGAGGTGAGGTGAGGCTGGTTGGAGCAACCAGCATTACCACAGCTTCACCGTTCGTCCCTGGCATCGGGTGCGGCCACGGACCTGAGAGGTGAGGTGAGGCGGCTGACCAGAGCGGCCAGCCTCAGTGTTCGTCCCTGGCATCGGGCACTGCCATGGACGTGAGAGGTGAGGTGAGGCTGGCCGGAGCTACCAGCATCACGAGAGCATCACCGTTCTTCCCTGGCATCGGGAGCTGCAACGGACGTGAGCGGTGAGGTGAGGCTGGCCGGAGCGACCAGCATCACCATAGAATTACCGTTCGTCCCTAGCATCGGGCATGGCCACGGACGTGAGAGGTGAGGTGAGGCTAGCCGGAGCGACCAGCATCACCACAGCATCCCAATTCGTCCATGGCATCGGGCACGACAGGGACGTGAGCGGTGAGGTGAGGCTGGCCGGAGCGACCAGCATCACCACAGCATCACTGTTTGTCTCTGGCATCGGGCGCTGCCACGGACGTGAGAGGTGAGGTGAGGCTAGCCGGAGCGACCAGCATCACCACAGCATCACCGTTCGTCCCAGGCATCGGGCGCGGCCACGGACGTGAGAGGTGAGTTGAGGCTGGCTGGAGCGACCAGCTTCCCCACAGCATTACCGTTTGTCCCTGGTATTGGGCACCGCCACGGACTTGTGAGGTGAGGTGAGGCTGACTGGTGCGACCAGCATCACCACAGCATCCTCATTCGTCCCTGGCATCGGGCGCGACACGGACATGAGAGGTGAGGTGAGGCTGGCTGGATTGACCAGCATCACCACAGCATCACCGTTCGTCCCTAGCATCGGGCGCGGCAAAGGACGCGAGAGGTGAGGTGAGGCTGGCCGGAGAGGCAAGCATCACCACAGCCTCACCGTTCGTCCCTCTCATCGGGCGCTGCCACGGACGTTAGTGCTGAGGTGAGGCTCGCCGGAGCGACCAGCATCACCACAGCATCACCGTTTGTGTCTGGCATCGGGCAGTGCCACGGACGTGAGAGGTGAGGCGAGACTGGCCGGAGCGACCAGCATCACCGTTCTTCCCTGGCATCGGGTGCGGCCACGGACGTGAGAGGTGAGGTGAGGCTGCCTGGAGTGACCAGCATCACCACAGCATCACCGTTTGTGTCTGGCATCGGGCAGTGCCACGGACGTGAGAGGTGAGGTGAGGCTGGCCGGAGTGACCAGCATCACCACAGGATCACCGTTCGTCTCTGGCATCGGGCAGTGCTACGGCCGTGAGAGGTGAGGTGAGGCTGGCCGGTGCGAGCAGCATCACCACAGCATCACCGTTGGTCCCTGGCATCGGGCGCGGCCACGGACGTGAGAGGTGAGGTGAGGCGGCTGACCTTAGCGGCAGCCTCACCGTTCGTCCCTGGCATTGGGCACGGCCACGGACGTGAGGGGTGAGGTGAGGTTGGCCGGAGTGACCCGCTTCACCACAGCATCACCGTTCGTCCCTGGAATTGGGCGCGGCCACAGACGTGAGAGGTGAGGTGAGGTGGCTGAGCAGAGCCGCCAGCCTCACCGTTCGTCCCTGGCATCGGGCGCTGCCAGGTGCGTGAGAGGTGAAGCATGGCTGGCCGGAGCGACCAGCATCACCACAGTATCACAGTTCGTCCCTGGCCTCGGGCGCGGCCACGGACGTGAGAGGTGAGGTGAGCCTGGCCGGAGCAACCAGCATTACCACAGCATCACCGTTCGTCATGGCATCGGGCGGTGCAACGAACGTGAGAGGTGAGGTGAGGGTTGCCGGAGCGACCAGCATCACCACAGCATCACCGTTCGTCCCTGGGATCGGGCGCTGCCACGGACGTGAGAGGTGAGGTGAGGCTAGCCGGAGCGACCAGAATCATTACAGCCTCATCGTTCGTTCCTGGCATCGGGCGCTGCCACGGACGTGAGAGGTGAGGTGAGGCTAGCTGGAGCGACCAGCATCACCGAAGCAGCGCCGTTCGTCCCTGGCATCGGGTGCGGCCACGGACGTGAGGGGTGAGGTGAGGCTGGCCGGAGCGCCCAGCATCACCACAGCATCACCGTTCGTCCCTGGCATCGGGCGCAGGCCACGGACGTGAGAGGTGATGTGAGGCTGGCCGGACGCGACCAGCATCACCACAACCTCACCGTTCGTCCCCGGCATCGTACGCTGCCAAGGACGTAAGAGGTGAGATGAGGCTGGCCGGAGCGCCCAGCATCACCACAGCATCACCGTTCGTCCCTGGCATCGGGCGCGGCCACATACGTGAGAGGTGAGGTGAGGCGGCTGACCAGAACGGCCAGCTTCACCGTTCGTCCCTGGCTTCGGGTGCTGCCACGTACCTGAGAAGTGAGGTGAGACTGGCCGGAGCGACCTGCATCACCACACCCTCACCGTTCGTCCCAGGCATTGGGCGCGGCCACGGACGTGAGAGGTGAGGTGAGGCTGGCCGGAGCGACCAGCATCACCACAGCATCACCGTTCGTCCCTGGCATCGCGCGCGGCCACGGACGTCAGAGGTGAGGCGAGACTGGCCGGAGCATCCAGCATCACCACAGCCTCACCGTTCGTCCCTGGCATCGGGCGCAGCCATGGACGTGAGAGGTGAGGTGAGGCTGGCCGGAGCAACCAGCATCACGACAGCATCACCGTTCGTCTCTGGCATCGGGCGCGGCCACGGATGTGAGACGTGAGGTGAGGCTGGCCGGTTCGACCAGCATCACCACAGCATTGCCGTTCGTTCCTGGCATCGGGCGCGGCCACGGACGTGAGGAGTGAGGTGAAGCTGGCCGGAGCAACCAGCACCACCACAGCATCACCGTTCGTCCCTGGCATCGGGTGCTGCCACGGACATGAGGTGAAGTGAGGCAGCTGACCAGAGCGGCAGCATCACCGTTCGTCTCTGGCATCGGGCGCGGCCACAGATGTGAGAGGTAAGGTGAGGCTGGCCAAAGCGTCCAGCATCACCACAGCCTCACCGTTCGTCACTGGCATCGGAAGCTGCCACGGACGTGGGAGGTGAGGTGAGGTGGCTGACCAGTGCGGCCAGCCTCACCGTTCGTCCCGGGCATCGGGCGTTGCCACAAACGTGAGAGGTGAGGTGAGGATGGCCGGAGCGAACAGCATCACCACAGCCTCACCGTTCGTCCCTGGCATCGGACGCTGGCACGGATGTGAGAGGTGAGGTGAGACGGCTGGCCAGAGCGGCCAGTCTCACTGTTGGTCCCTAGCATCGGGCGCTGCCACAAACGTGAGAGGTGAGGTGAGGCTGGCCGGAGCGACCAGCATCACCACAGCCTCCCCGTTCGTCTCTGGCATCAGGCGCTGCCACGGACGTCAGAGGTGAGGTGAGACTGGCAGGAGTGACCAGCATCGCCACAGCTTCACCGTTCGTCCCTAGCATCGGGCGCTGCCACAGACGTGAGAGGTGAGGTGAGGCTCGCCGGAGCAACCATCATCACCACAGCCTCACCGTTCGTGCCTGGCGTCGGGCGCGGCCACGGATGTGAGAGGTTAGGTGAGGCTGGCCGGAGTAACCAGCATTGTCACAGCATCACCGTTCATCTCTGACATCGGGTGCGGCCACGGACGTGAGAGGTAGGTGAGCCTGGCCGGAGCGATCAGAATCAAAACAGCATCACCGTTCGTCCCTGGATTCGGGCGTGGCCACAGACGTGAGAGATGAGTTAGGCTGGCCGGAGCGACAAGCATCACAACAGCATCACCGTTCGTCCCTGGCATCGCGCGCTGCCACGGACGTGAGCGGTGAGGTGAGGCTGGCCGGAGCGACCAGCATCACCACAGCCTCACCGTTCGTCCCTGGCATCGGGCGCTGCCACGAACGTGAGCGGTGAGTTGTGGCTGGCCTGAGCGACCAGCATCACCACAGCATCACCGTTCATCCCTGGCATCGGGCGCGGCCACGGACGTGACAGGTGAGGTGAGGCTGGCTGGAGCGACCAGCTGAAACCACAGCCTCACCGTTCGTCCCTGGCATCGGCCGCTGCCACGGATGTGAGAGGTGAGGTGAGGCAGACCGGGGCGACCAGCATCATCACAGCCTCACCGTTCCTCCCTGGCTTCGGGCGATGCCACAGACGTGAGAAGAGAGGTGAGGCTGGCCGGAGCGACCTGCATCACCACAGCCTCACCGTTCGTTCCTGGCATCGGGTGCTCCCAGGGACGTGGGAGGTGAGGTGAGGCGGCTGACCAGAGCGCCACCTCACCGTTCGTCCCTGGCATCGGGCGCTGCCACAGACGTGAGAGGTGAGGTGAAGATGGCCGGAGCGATCAGCATCACCACAGCCTCGCCACTCGTCCCTGGCATCGGGCACGGCCACGGACATGAGGGTGAGGTGGGGGCGGCTGACCAGGCGGCCAGCCGCCCGTTCGTCCCTGGCATCGCGCGCTGCCACAGACATGAGAGGTGAGGTGAGGCTAGCCGGAGGCGACCTGATCACCACAGCCTGCCGTTTCGTCCTGGCTCGGGCGCGGCCACGGAACGGTGAGGGTGAGGTGAAGCTGGCGGAGCGACCAGCATCACCACAGCATCACCGTTCGTCCCTGGAGAGGGCGCGCGCACTAGCGGAGCATCGGGCGCGGCCACGGACGTGAGAGGTGAGGTGAGGTAGCCGGAGCGACCCATCACTACAGGTTCCGGATCGGCCGACCAGGGTGAGGTGAGGCTGGCCGGAGCGACCTAGCATCTCCACAGCATCACCGTTTCGTCTCCAGCATCGGGCGCTGCCACGGACGTGAGATTGAGGTGGGCAGGCCGGAGCGACCAGCATCACCACAGCATCACTGTTCGTATTCTGGGCATCGGCGCGGCCATGACGGACGTGAGAGGGTGAGGTAGGCTGGCCGGAGAGACAGAGCAGGCTCACCACAGCCTCACAGTTCTCGCTGGCATCGGGCGGTGCCACGGACGTGAGTGCTGAGGTGAGGCTCGCCGGAGCGACCAGCATCACCACAGCCTCACCGTTTGTCCCTGGCATCGGGCGCTGAACAGACGTGAAGGTGAGGTGAGGCTGGGCTGAGAGCGACAGCATCACCACAGCATCACCGTTCGTCCCTGTCATCGGGCGTGGCCTCGGACGTGAGAGGTGAGGTGAGGCTGGCCGGAGCGACCAGCATCACTACAGCATCACCGTCTGTCATGGCATCGCGCACTGCCACGGACGTGAGAGGTGAGTTTAGGCTAGCGGGAGCGACCATCCTCACCACAGCATCACTGTTCGTCCCTGGTATCTGGCGCGACCACGGACGTGAGAGGAGTAGTGAGGCAGGCCGGAGCGACCAGCATCTCCACAGCATCACCATTCGTCCCTGGTATCAGGCGCGTCCACGGACTTGAGAGGTGAGGTAAAGCTGGCTTGAGCGACCAGCATCACCACAGCATCATTGTTCGTCTCTAGCATTGGGCGTGGCCAAGGACGTGAGAGTTGAGGTGAGGCAGCTGACAAGAGTGGCCAGGCTCACCGTTCGTCCCTGGCATCGGGCACTGCCACAGACGTGAGAGGTAAGTTGACCCTGGCCGGAGCAACCAGCATCACCACAGCATCACCGTTCGTCCCTGGCATCGGGCGCTGCCACGGACGTGAGAGGTGAGGTGAGGCTAGCCGGAGCGACCAGCATCACCACAGCATCACCATTCGTCCCAGGCATCGGGTGCGGCCACGGACGTGAGAGGTGAGGTGAGGCTGGCTGGAGCGACCAGCTTCACCACAGCATCATCGTACGTCCGTTGTATTGGGCACGGCCACGGACTTGAGAGGTGAGATGGGGCTGGCTGGAGCGACTAGCATCACCACAGCATCCCCTTACGTCCCCGGCATCGGGCGCGACACGGACGTGAGAGGTGAGGTGAGGCTGGCCGGAGTGACCAGCATCACCAAAGCATCACCATTCGTCCCTAGCATGGGCGCGGCCACGGACGTGAGAGGTGAGGTGAGGCTAGCCGGAGCGACCAGCATCACCACAGCCTTACCGTTCGTTAATGGCATTGGGCGCTGCAACAGACATGAGAGGTGAGGTGAGGCTAGCCGGAGCGACCTGCATCACGACAACATCGCCGTTCGTCCCTGGCATTGGACGCGGCCACGGACGTGAGGGGTGAGGTGAAGCTGGCCGGAGCCACCAGCATCACCACAGCATCACCGTTCGCCTCTGGCAGCGGGCGCGGCCACGGACGTGAGTGGTGAGGTGAGGCTGGCCGGAGCGACTAGCATCTCCACAGAATCACCGTTCGTCTCCAGCATCGTACGCTGCCACGGACGTGGAGGTGAGGTGAGGCAGGCCGGAGCGACCAGCATCACCACAGCATCACTGTTCGTATCTGGCATCGGGCGCGGCCATGGACGTGAGAGGTGAGGTGAGACTGGCCGGAGAGACAGGCATCACCACAGCCTCACCGTTCTCGCTGGCATCGGGCGGTGCCACGGACGTGAGTGCTGAGGTGAGGCTCGCCGGAGCGACCAGCATCACCACAGCCTCACCGTTTGTCCCTGGCATCGGGCGCTGCAACAGACGTGAAAGGTGAGGTGAGGCTGGCGGAGCGATCAGCATCACCACAGCATCACCGTTCGTCCCTGTCATCGGGCGTGGCCTCGGACGTGAGAGGTGAGGTGAGGCTGGCCGGAGCGACCAGCATCACTACAGCATCACCATCTGTCATGGCATCGCGCACTGCCACGGACGTGAGGTGAGTTTAGGCTAGCGGGAGCGACCATCCTCACCACAGCATCACTGTTCGTCCCTGGTATCTGGCGCGACCACGGACGTGAGAGGTGTAGTGAGGCAGGCCGGAGCGACCAGCATCTCCACAGCATAACCCATTCGTCCCTGGTATCAGGTGCGTCCACGGACTTGAGAGGTGAGGTAAAGCTGGCTTCAGCGACCAGCATCACCACAGCATCATTGTTCGTCTCTAGCATTGGGCGTGGCCAAGGACGTGAGAGTTGAGGTGAGGCAGCTGACAAGAGTGGCCAGGCTCACCGTTCGTCCCTGGCATCGGGCACTGCCACAGACGTGAGAGGTGAGGTGAGGCTAGCCGGAGCGACCAGAATCATTACAGCCTCATCGTTCGTTCCTGGCATCGGGCGCTGCCACGGACGTGAGAGGTGAGGTGAGGCTAGCTGGAGCGACCAGCATCACCGCAGCAGCGCCGTTCGTCCCTGGCATCGGGTGCGGCCACGGACGTGAGGGGTGAGGTGAGGCTGGCCGGAGCGCCCAGCATCACCACAGCATCACCGTTCGTCCCTGGCATCGGGCGCGGCCACGGACGTGAGAGGTGATGTGACGCTGGCCGGAGCGACCAGCATCACCACAACCTCACCGTTCGTCCCCGGCATCGTACGCTGCCAAGGACGTAAAAGGTGAGATGAGGCTGGCCGGAGCGCCCAGCATCACCACAGCATCACCGTTCGTCCCTGGCATCGGGCGCGGCCACATACGTGAGAGGTGAGGTGAGGCGGCTGACCAGAACGGCCAGCTTCACCGTTCGTCCCTGGCTTCGGGTGCTGCCACGTACCTGAGAAGTGAGGTGAGACTGGCCGGAGCGACCTGCATCACCACACCCTCACCGTTCGTCCCAGGCATTGGCCGCGGCCACGGACGTGAGAGGTGAGGTGAGGCTGGCCGGAGCGACCAGCATCACCACAGCATCACCGTTCGTCCCTGGCATCGGGCGCGGCCACGGACGTCAGAGGTGAGGCGAGACTGGCCGGAGCATCCAGCATCACCACAGCCTCACCGTTCGTTCCTGGCATCGGGCGCAGCCATGGACGTGAGAGGTGAGGTGAGGCTGGCCGGAGCAACCAGCATCACGACAGCATCACCGTTCGTCTCTGGCATCGGGCGCGGCCACGGATGTGAGACGTGAGGTGAGGCTGGCCGGTTCGACCAGCATCACCACAGCATCGCTGTTCGTTCGTGGCATCGGGCGCGGCCACGGACGTGAGGAGTGAGGTGAAGCTGGCCGGAGCAACCAGCACCACCACAGCATCACCGTTCGTCCCTGGCATCGGGCGCTGCCACGGACATGAGGTGAAGTGAGGCAGCTGACCAGAGCGGCAGCATCACCGTTCGTCTCTGGCATCGGGCGCGGCCACAGATGTGAGAGGTAAGGTGAGGCTGGCCAAAGCGTCCAGCATCACCACAGCCTCACCGTTCGTCACTGGCATCGGAAGCTGCCACGGACGTGGGAGGTGAGGTGAGGTGGC
This sequence comes from Ixodes persulcatus, assembly GCA_013358835.2. Classification (NCBI taxonomy): domain Eukaryota; kingdom Metazoa; phylum Arthropoda; class Arachnida; order Ixodida; family Ixodidae; genus Ixodes; species Ixodes persulcatus. The sequence continues at coordinate 20,108 of JABSTQ010001879.1, forward strand.
TGACCAGTGCGGCCAGCCTCACCGTTCGTCCCGGGCATCGGGCGTTGCCACAAACGTGAGAGGTGAGGTGAGGATGGCCGGAGCGAACAGCATCACCACAGCCTCACCGTTTGTCCCTGGCATCGGACGCTGGCACGGATGTGAGAGGTGAGGTGAGAAGGCTGGCCAGAGCGGCCAGTCTCACTGTTGGTCCCTGGCATCGGGCGCTGCCACAAACGTGAGAAGTGAGGTGAGGCTGGCGGAGCGACCAGCATCACCACAGCCTCCCCGTTCGTCCCTGGCATCAGGCGCTGCCACGGACGTCAGAGGTGAGGTGAGACTGGCAGGAGTGACCAGCATCGCCACAGCTTCATCGTTCGTCCCTAGCATCGGGCGCTGCCACAGACGTGAGAGGTGAGGTGAGGCTCGCCGGAGCAACCATCATCACCACAGCCTCACCGTTCGTGCCTGGCGTCGGGCGCGGCCACGGATGTGAGAGATTAGGTGAGGCTGGCCGGAGTAACCAGCATTGTCACAGCATCACCGTTCATCTCTGACATCGGGTGCGGCCACGGACGTGAGAGGTAGGTGAGCCTGGCCGGAGCGATCAGAATCAAAACAGCATCACCGTTCGTCCCTGGATTCGGGCGTGGCCACAGACGTGAGAGATGAGTTAGGCTGGCCGGAGCGACAAGCATCACAACAGCATCACCGTTCGTCCCTGGCATCGCGCGCTGCCACGGACGTGAGCGGTGAGGTGTGGCTGGCCGGAGCGACCAGCATCACCACAGCCTCACCGTTCGTCCCTGGCATCGGGCGCTGCCACGAACGTGAGCGGTGAGTTGTGGCTGGCCTGAGCGACCAGCATCACCACAGCATCACCGTTCATCCCTGGCATCGGGCGCGGCCACGGACGTGACAGGTGAGGTGAGGCTGGCTGGAGCGACCAGCTGAAACCACAGCCTCACCGTTCGTCCCTGGCATCGGCCGCTGCCACGGATGTGAGAGGTGAGGTGAGGCAGACCGGGGCGACCAGCATCATCACAGCCTCACCGTTCCTCCCTGGCTTCGGGTGATGCCACAGACGTGAGAAGAGAGGTGAGGCTGGCCGGAGCGACCTGCATCCCCACAGCCTCACCGTTCGTTCCTGGCATCGGGTGCTCCCAGGGACGTGGGAGGTGAGGTGAGGCGGCTGACCAGAGCGGCCAGCCTCACCGTTCGTCCCTGGCATCGGGCGCTGCCACAGACGTGAGAGGTGAGGTGAAGATGGCCGGAGCGATCAGCATCACCACAGCCTCGCCACTCGTCCCTGGCATCGGGCGCTGCCACAGATGTGAGAGGTGAGGTGGGGCGGCTGACCAGGGCGGCCAGCCCGCCCGTTCGTCCCTGGCGTCGCGCGCTGCCACAGACGTGATAGGTGAGGTGAGGCTGGCCGGAGCGACCAGCATCACCACAGCCTCACCGTTTGTCCCTGGCATCGGGCGCTGCCACGGACGTGAGAGGTGATGTGAGACTGGCTGGAGCGACCAGCATCTCCACAGCATCACCGTTTGTCCTTAGCATCGGGCGCGGCCACGGACGGCAGAGTTGAGGTGAGGCGGCTGACCAGAGCGGCCAGCCTCACCGTTCGTCACTGGCATCGAGCGCTGCCACAAACGTGAGAGGTTAGGTGAGGCTGGCCGGAGCCACCAGCATCACCACAGCATCACCATTCGTCCCTGGCATCAGTTGCTGCCGTGGATGTGAGAGGTGAGGTGAGGCTGGCCGGAGCGACCAGGATAACCACAGCATCACCGTTCGTTCCTGGCATGGGGCGCGGCCACGGACGTGAGAGCTGAGGTGAGGCGGCTGACCAGAGCGGCCAGCCTCACCGTTCGTCCCAGGCATCGGGCGCTGCCACGGACGTGAGAGGTGAGGTGAGACTGGCCGGAGCGGCCAGCATCAGCACAGCATCACCGTCCCTGGCATCGGGCGCGACCACGGAAGTGAGAGGTGAGATGAGGCTGGCGGAGCGACCAGCACCACCACAGCATCACCGTTCGTCCCTGGCATCGGGTGCTTCCATGGACGTGAGAGGTGAGGTGAGGCTGGCTGGAGCGACCAGCATCACCACAGCATCACCGTTCGTCCCTGGCATCGGGCGCTGCCATGAACGTTAGAGTTGAGGTGAGGCTGGCCGGAGCGACAAGCATCACCACAGCATCACCGTTCGTCCCTGGCATCGGGCGCTGCCTCAGACGTGAGAGCTGAAGTGAGGCTCGCCGGAGCGACCAGCATCACCACAGCTTCACCGTTCGTCCCTGGCATCGGGCGCTGCCAGGACGTGTGAGGTGAGGTGAGGCTGGCCGGAGCGAGCAGCATCACCACCGCATCACCGTTCGTCGCAGGCATCAGGCGCGGCCACAGACGTGAGAGGTGAGTTAAGGCTGGCTGGAGCGACCAGCATCACCACAGCATCATCGTTCGTCCCTGGCATCGGGCGCTGCCACGAACGTGAGAGGTGAGTTGAGGCTAGCGGGAGAAACCATCCTCACCACAGCATCACCGTTCGTCGCAGGCATCAGGCGCGGCCACAGACGTGAGAGGTGAGGTAAGGCTGGCTGGAGCGACCAGCATCACCACAGCATCACCGTTCGTCCCTGGCATCGGGCGCGGCCACAAACATAAGACGTGAAGTGAGGCTGGCCAGAGCGACCAGCCTCACCACAGCATCACCATTCGTCCCTAGCATCGGGCGTGGCCACGGACGTGAGAGGTGAGGTGAGGCGGCTCACCAGAGCGGCCAGCCTCACCGTTCGTCCCTGGCATCGGGCACTGCGACAGATGTGAGAGGTGAGGTGAGGTTTGCCAGAGCGACCAGCATCACTACAGCCTCATCGTTCGTTCCTGGCATCGTACGCTGCCACCGACGTGAGAGGTCAGATGAGGCTGGCCAGAGCGACCAGCATCACTACAGCATCACTGTTCGTCCCTGGCATGGGGCGCTGCCACGGACGTGAAAGGTGAGGTGATGCTGGCCGGAGCGACCAGCATCACCACAGCATCACCGTTCGTCCCTGGCATCGGGTACGGCCACGGACGTGAGAATTGAGGTGAGCCTGGCTGGAGCGACCAGCATCATCACAGCATCACCGTTCGTCCCTGGCATCGGGCGCGGCCAGAGACGTGAGAGGTGAGGTGAGGCGGCTGACCAGAGCGGCCAGCCTCACCGCTCGTCCCTGGCATGGGGCGCTGCCACGGACGTGAAAGGTGAGGTGATGCTGGCCGGAGCGACCAGCATCACCACAGCATCACCGTTCGTCCCTGGCATCGGGTGCGGCCACGGACGTGAGAATTGAGGTGAGCCTGGCTGGAGCGACCAGCATCATCGCAGCATCACCGTTCGTCCCTGGCATCGGGCGCGGCCACAGACGTGAGAGGTGAGGTGAGGCGGGTGACCAGAGCGGCCAGCCTCACCGTTCGACCCTGGCATCGTACCTGCATCGTACGTACCTGAGAAGTGAGGTGAGGCTGGCCGGAACGACCAGCATCACCACACCCTCACCGTTCGTCCCTGGCATCGGGCGCGGTCACGGACGTGAGGGGTGAGGTGAGGCTGGCCGGCGCGACCAGCATCACCACAGCATCACCGTTCGTCCCTGTCATCGGGTGCGGCCTTGGACGTAAGAGGTGAGGTGAGGCTAGCCGGAGCAACCAGCATCACCGCAGCCTCACCGTTCGTCCCTTGCATCGGGCGCAGCCATGGACGTGAGAGGTGAGGTGAGGCTGGCCGGGGCAACGAGCATCACCACAGCATCACCGTTCGTCCCTGGCATCGGGCGCGGCCACGGACGTGAGTGGCGAGGTGCAGCTGGCCGGAGCGACCAGCATCACCAGAGCATCACAGTTCGTCGCTGGCATCGGGCGCTGCCACGGACATGAGAGATAAAGTGAGGCGGCTGACCAGAGCAGCAGCCTCGCCGTTCGTCCCTGGCATCGGACGGTGCCACCGACGTGAGAGGTGAGGTGAGGCGGCTGACCAGAGCGGCCAGTCTCACCGTTCGTCCCTGGCATCGGGCGCTGCCACGGATGTGAGAGGTGAGGTTTGGCTGGCTAGAGCTAACAGCATCACCACAGCATCACCGTTCGTCCCTGGCGTCGGACGCGGCCACGGACGTGAGAGGTGAGGTGAGGCTGACCGGAGCTAACAGCATCACCACAGACTCCCCGTTCGTCTCTGGCATCGGGCGCGTCCACGGACGTGAGAGGTGAGGTGAGGCTGACCGGAGCGAACAGCATCATCACAGCATCACCGTTCGTCCCTGGCAGCGGGCGCTGCCACGGACGTAAGAGGTGAGGTGAGGCGGCTGACCAGAGCTTCAGCCTAACCGTTCGTCCCTGGCATCGGGCGCTGCCACGGACGTGAGAGGTGAGGTGAGGCGGCTGGCCAGAGCAGCCAGCCTCACCGTTCGTCCCTGGCATCGTGCACTGCCACGGACGTGAGAGGTGAAGCGAGGCGGCTGACCAGTGCGGCCAGCCTCACCGTTCGTTCCTGGCATCGGTCGCGGCCTCGGACGTGGGAGGTGAAACTGGCCGTAGCAGGCTCCGGCCGGCCTCAGCATTCCAGCAAAGAGTATAAATTTGTCGCTACCGTGTTCCATAAGGTTTGTGCTCACGTTTACTTTTTAATCTTTGCCTCGCAAATATTCTTTTTATTACAATTCAATAAAAAACAAAGCAGAAGCCTATAGCTAGATTTTTATTTAGAATTCGTGGGTCCGAGGCTACTCCCTGTAGGTGTAGAGCAACGAGATAGAGGGGCTTAGAGTTTTAAACCGGAAGTTCGAAAGTGGCACCCGCCCGGTTGCCGCCATGTTGTACGCAAATGGGATAACTCGTCACGTGATCTTCCAAGAACCGTGACGTCACCGGTAAGATGGCAGCGCCCAGAGCTGGCGGATTCGAGTTTGTTCGGTGCGCGGTAGCCGTGATGTGCAGCTGCTTTCCGACGACTTTGGGCTTCTCCGTGCTCGCTGGCGCTGGTATAATGTGAAAATATTAAGGAATGAGACTTTAGCCCTTTTTGCGCAAGATCGCTCTGGCTCATCTGGATATTAACACCTGTGAGACAGCATCAGCCGTATCGCCGTCCCGGTGCTCGGATTCCCGGATGTGTTCGAGGATCGATATAACCTTTGAGTGGTTTTAGTATGAAATTTTCGCATTCTCTTAGCTTTGTTTGAACGTTGGAATCTCTAAGAATCGACGCGAAATGTATGCATCGGACGAAGGGCCTAGGGGAATTTGTTTCAGCCCAAGGTAACTGCATAATCACAACTTTTAGCGAGGAAGCTCCTCCGATCAACGTTTTGTGCTAACCGACGATTTTACATTCGATCGCAATGCTTTTTTGAAGTGAAAATCTGGCGTTTGCTTAATTGACGTGCACGCGAACTCTTACAAAGCATTCGAACCAATCATTTGGAAAGAAAGGTCATTACCCGTGTTCACAAAAACAGTTTATTTGTCCCCTTGGAACTCAGAACACAGCAAGTCTTCACATTTTTTATTGATGAGTGCACAAAATGTTGCGTCCGATGTCTCTTAGAAATTAGTATTAGTAGGCTGTTTACCTTGCCGTTGGGTATCAATAGTCTACAGTAACCTACATGTGTATGATCATACTCCTCTTAGATGGTTGTCTAATCCATCATTCTAACATCTAGAACCTTTAAACAAATGCAGCTCCACTCTTTAGAGGTCCAGAGATAGAACCACACATATCAGCATTTCGTTAATTAAATGTAGTGCAACTCAGAAATAGAAGATTAGCTGCACATTTTTATATTTCGTCGGATTTATTGCAGCAATACTTTTTTCATCAAGAGTGCAATGTATCAGCCGGTCAATTATTTACTTGTTCTAATTTCCTGGACAAGAGGAATCATATTTTCGCTCATCCCTTGCCCGAAGAGCAGTCTTGTTGAAAAATATTGACTACTATTCCTTTTAGTCTCTTCAATAGACTTTTTTCAAAGGTGTGGGCCGCCTATACTTCGTTTCACCGTAACTTGGTAATGGGAAACCGCCACAGCCCCCTTGAGCCAATCAGAGAGACGGAGTGAAGGTGTGTGACAAATCTGTGCAGACGAGCACTCTAATGATATGTTGTCATGTGCCTCTCTCCAACGTGCATATTGACTCACCGAGACTGTAGCCTTTGCCGTTTCCCAAATTGTGATGGAACGAATTACAGTAGCTACTATTCTAATTGCCCAAGGCCTTCATACTTTGGGAATTTGTTCAACAGAGTGTAATGTCCGCCATCACTGTGAACTCGGCTGAGCGCCTATTGGACTCGAATGCTGCATTAGCGTCCGACGTGAACTGGAACCCATTCGTGTGCTTTACGTCGAAAAAAAATGGTGAAAGTCGTATTGCTTGATGGGGTTTTGCAAAGGGTCTATTGTGCCATACGTATAGGAAGTATGTTGCTATATTACAATGCATCAACACATACTATTAAACTAGATGCTCAGAAGTGTGTTTGTTTTTTGCAATTAACAAGTTACAGCAATAAATATTTCTTACAAGTGTAATATTATTTTCGGTAGCTGGGCCCATTTTGTGATCATTAATGTCAGTGTGCTTTGATGTTATTATCATGTGTTTAGTTTTAAGTGTCCGCTCTGCAATGTCTACAGAGGCCCTTGGAGGGAATAAATTAATAAACAACATTTTCACATCACTGGAGTTGGTTTTCGGATGCGCCACATGTTCAGGAGAAGTGGAACAAGTGCAGCCCAATCAGGGGCGGATTTAGCGGGGGGGTCCGGATGTCCTGACCCCCCTCTTGATTTCTGCATGTGTAAAATTTAGGGCGTGAAACGAGGGAGAGGGGGAGGGGGTTCTTAAACATCTGGTACGCTGACCAACACCTGACCCCCCCCCCCCCCCCCTTCTCAGGAAATTCCTGCATCCGCCCCTGAGCCCAATGCAACCAGTCTGCCAGTCTGGTATGCCCCATTAATTAATATTGAGGGGTGAGAGATGCGAGTGTCCTCAATGGGTCCAGCACGTGCGGTGAACACAATTCTTTGTGTATAGACTCTGGAGGCGTAAAGGCGAGCGGAAATATGTTTATTTGGTTAGTGTATCAAACATGTCTATTTCCACTTGATTACATAATTATCGGTTCTTTGCAAATAGTTCCATAACGAGTTCTTTCTGCGAGAGTCTTGTGTCAGGCGTTCAGTCGTAGTACCTGTGCTCCTTGTTGTCGGATGACGCTCTGTTATGGAGTCGCCGACGCGCCAACGCTAGCGAGCTCCAAACCCAGTGAACACAGAACGTCTTGTAGACGTCTTGAAAGGTCTAAAATGAGCTCAAGACGTCTTGGGCTATGCAAGATGTCTTCAAGATAACTTTTCTAGACGTCTATAAGACGTCTTTACCTAGACGTCTACAAAACACCTTGTCAAGCTGTCTGGACGACATATTTTTATAGACGTCCAGAAGACATCTACAAGACGTCTTTTGTAATCTCGAAAACATTTTGATCTCAACGTCGGGATATCCGAAAAAGTTTCTATATTTTGTATAAATCTGTTTTTCATGGGTATGTCTTTTTTTCCTTATCAACGATTGCTTTTATTACTTCGTGTTAATTATTACAAATTTCTCCACCCCTCATGAGCCTCTGTGCGACGTCACTCGCGTTTACAGCATAATCGCGCACAGAAAACAGTACAGGTAAGTACAAACGTAACGTCCGACGACGTGAAACGGACGGTGTTCGTCGTCCACTTCGCCAGGCCGCGCTACGTTGAGAAAGGAATTGTCTGTCCGCGTCTATTCGCGGCAGTTTGTATCTCAGCGCTGTGGTACAGAGCGCGACACTGTTAGCGCGAACAAGCGATCACCGGTTTTTCCAGTTTTTTTCTTTGAAACCAAGGGATGTCATCCAAGTTATTATTCCTACGGAAAGAGCTCATTTAGTTCTATAATGTAAGCGATAAAGTTCCGTGCTCGCTAATACTATTTAGAAGTAAAATGCGAAAATGCGCCGATGTCTTGTTCGCGCTAACAGTGTCGCGATGTGTACGTTCAAAATCGAGCAAATAGCGAAGATTACTTGCGTAGAAAAACATTTATTTCGTGACGAAAGTAACATCAACGAAAAAGAAGCAGATGGTGCCGCAGGCCGCAGCGACCCGCTGCTAATATGTCCTGTGCACAAACCTAATCACTAGACTTTTGCGTCGGAACTCACGGATATGACACTAAAACGGGAAGCCGACGTCCGTCCCGTCGAACTAGACCAAGCGCGGCCGTATCGTTAGGCCTACGCACTTTCTCGGCTCCGAGACAGGTCCACGTCGACGCGCCGACTCACTCAATCGAGCAAACAGAATAAACAGAACGACATTGGCAAAATTTGCACTAACATAACCACATTCAACCAACTGACCAGCGGATACACTACATGACACACGCCCCAACGGCAGGCAGACGAACACACATCCCGAGCGATCCGACTGGGGCAACGACGGGACGAGGGGACCACGGCAAATACGGGAGCTGGCGTGAAGGCTTCTGTGCAACGTCCGTCGCCATCCAGCCGACGCCGAGATTCGAGCAGGGTCTATTTTGGCGAAAGCTTCGCCGACGTTTCGCAACGCGGTCGGGCGCGCGCGCCCGTCGACGTTACGTTACCTGAGGCGGTCGACAATCCACGATTATCGCACGCTCACCAAGGACGCTCACTCATCAGCCAAGCACATGGTGCTAAAACAAGCACAATGACAACACACAATCTACCGAAACACTCAACAAAAGTAGCACACACCACGGTGCACGGACGGAACCGACCGAGCTCGAAGCACCATATATAGTGAGGTGAGTGGTGAGGTGAGTGTGTACCGGACCACCGCCACTGTCGCGACGAGCACATCAATGACTCGGTGGTGCGTAATGAGCCGGAAACCGAGGGACCCAAAAGAAGACGCGGGGAACACACCAGTCAGAATAAGACAAAATAGACGCTAGGACCGCATCAGTGGACCGGACCGCATTACATTGTGACGTCACGACACTAATAAATAGGGCCCATATCAACGAGCAAGATCCGTATGTGTTCAAAAGTGTTCCATATATTTTTATTTTTAATATGAACATTTTAGTTGTTAATAAAAATACATCCGATTTCGTATTTCTTGGATTCGCTTCCTTTTTTTTTGGTCGGTCTACCTGCTTGCGAAAGGGTCACTTCGCTTTTGCTTTGGCGCGCTCCTCGAGACGAACTCCCTGGCGTCAGCTCCTCCAGCCTCTAGCTGCTTCACTACCCGCGCATTCAGGCGAGCAACCCGTGTGCCCACACTGAGTCGAACGCACCATCAGCCGCCACTACAGATCAGGTAATCAAAATATGCCGCATCCAAATAAAAGGAAACCGTTTGAACATCTGTCGCGGTGGCAGAAGAGGCGCCGCCTTAACGAAGAGCTGTCCCGTGCTACCGCCTTGAGCAGTTTCGAGACTACTACAGCTGGCACTGCTCATGTTAATTCAGAGCATGCTTCCGGGAGTGAAAACGACTCCCAAGTTAGCGCCCGCGATACCCTCGATGAGAACAGTCTAGAGTTCGGAAATGGATCCTCCAGTTCTGATTCCGAGAGTGAACTAGAGTCGTCCACTGGTGAGTCTACAGACATAACCGAAAGTGAGACAGATTCAAGTTGTGAGGAGGTCGAGGCTCTACCCGAACAACTCTCTCTTCCCGAGAGCGTCTCCGATAAGCAGCCGGCAGATACCGATGATCCAGAGCGTCGCCTGAGACGTTTATTGGCGCAATGGGCCGGAGAGCATAAGATTACTCAGAGGGCCCTTTCCTCGCTGGCGAAAGAGCTGAAGGAGCACCCGTAATACTCGGGCATACCAGGCGACGCTAGAACTTTGTTGGCCACGCCTCGCAGAGCTAATATCACGAGCGTGCCTCTAGGATCCTACTGCCATTTTGGCATTGCAGATAGCTTGAGGGCCCTACTTTCACACGTGGTTGACATGTCGTCTGTACCCGCTCGGCTCGGCATCATGTTCTATGTTGACGGCCTTCCACTAACAAAGAGCACGCACAGTCAGTTTTGGCCAATACTTGGGAAAACACCGGACGTAACTGGTAGTGGAGTGTTCCTGGTTGGTTGCTACCATGGCCACTCGAAGCCAACCTCAGTCGATGAGTACCTTTCGGTATTTATTGATGACCTTGATAATCTTCTTACAAATGGGCTCCCTTTTTCTGGGCAGCTCTTCACGGTGTACATTAGGGGATTTGTATGTGATGCTCCAGCAAAAGCGTTCTTGTTGGGTATCAAGTCGCACTCGGGCTACTTTAGCTGTGGCAAATGCACCCAGGAGGGCGTGTTTGTAGATGGCACAGTAGTTTTTTTTAGAAGCTGATGCACCTTTACGAACAGATGAAGATTTCGCATAAAAAGCTCAGGAAGAGCACCACGTCAAGGACACTCCACTGAAGTCACTGCCTCAAGGACTTGTGTCAAAGTTTCCTTTAGATTACATGCATTTAGTGTGCAATGGCGTTACCAAAAAGTTGCTGCTTCTCTGGATGAAAGGAAGCAAGTCCTACCGCCTGCCCTCAGTGAGAGTGAATGAAGTGTCGCAGCGGCTGCTTGCACCTTAAACAGTTCTGTTGCACAGAGTTTGCACGTTCGCCTCGGCCTTTGAAGGACTTAGGCTTCTGGAAAGCAACTGAACTTCGTTGCTTCCTGCTGTACTTGGGTGCCAGTAGTGCTAAAAGGTGTCCTAGACCAAGAGAGATATGAGCATTTTCTTGTGCTCCATGTTGCAATCAGGATTCTTGCAAACCCGAGCATGTGCACCACATACAACAATTATGCCAAGGAGCTTCTTTGTTTCTTTGTACACTCCTTCAAATCATCGTAAGGCCGTGGAAAGGTGTCGTATAATGTTCACGGACTAGTGCATTTGGCTGATGATGTTGTGAACTATGGGGCACTCGATAATTTCAGTGCGTTCCCAGCTGAGAGCTTCATGTTCCAGCTTAAACGCCTCGTTCGAAGCTCTACACGGCCCCTTGAGCAGTTGCACAACAGAATAAGTGAGCTTAAGACTAGCAGAAAGCTCTATGCTTTTCAGAAAGATGCCCAACCTCAAGTGGCTTACAAGCAAATGCATGTGGGAGGGCAGCTGCCAAGCTCGTGTGAAGGGCCGCAGTTTCACGATGCTGTTTTCCCCCAATTTGTGCTCAAATCAACCGTTGGGGATAACTGCTGTATTCTTTCTGACTCGAGTATCGTCCTTGTTTCTGACTTTGGTTTCGACAAAGTAGGATCGAAAGTACTTCTCGGGAGACAATTCATGACATCCCGCGACTTTTTCACCTCCCCTTGCAAGTCCAGTGATTTGGGCATTTTTACTGTGTCCACCTTGTCCTCTTGTAAAGTGTGGCCATTGTCTAGTGTGCAGGCCAAGTGTGTGTTGTTAGCAAACGTAGGGTTGTGCAATGAGTACTTGGTATTCCCGTTGCTTCATTCTGTCTAGTTTGTCTAAATTAAATTTTACCCGATGCTTTAAAGGGCGGGCAACTTCGCTTACTTTTTGAGCTACCCAAACGAACTACATTTCCTGAATGCCCCAACGTTGCTCTTCCCGACAGACTAGTTTCCATCTCTAAATTCAGATTAGTTATTGAGAAAACGGCGACGCCAAAACCAACATTCAGATTTTACCGCCCTTTTCAGGGCACGACGTCACGTGCATGCACGCTTGCAGATCGTACAGAAAGTTTAAAAAACAGATATCGCACTTTTTTCCGCTCTGCTGAGTGAGGGCCCAAGCTAACTTTCACAGCGTTCGGTTCGTACCATCAAACTTTTCGTAACCAGTCAGAAACAAGTTCTACGGCCCACAATAGCCCAAACAGGGAAAAAGTGACGTCACGTACATTCGCAGGTGAACACCAGATTTGAAAATTCAATAACCTAGTGAAAACATTTTATTTTGTGAAAATATTTTGGTGTCTGGTTCTTCTCTGTTTATTGGTGTATTTAACCAATTTTGAGGCAAATCAGAGACCATGAAAAGTAAGCGGAGTTGCCCTTTAACATTTGGTTTCCTTTTTCATTTTGCGACTGTATGACCTTGTTGTTCCATCATTTCAGACAATATGTTTTGCAGTTGTTCGTTTTTTGAGTGATAGCAGTGTTGACGTGGTCCCGTCGAATTGGCTCAATGGAAATGAGTGCCTCTGGCCGTCGGAGTTTAGTGCATCAAGAGCTATCAAAGCCGTGAACCTCAGAGAGTCCCCAGATTTGACATACACAAGGCACAGCACTGTCATCCTGAGCAAGGAAGGTAGGCAAGCCAGCATGTTTTCTGTCTTTTTTATGCTTTTTTAGCCGAGTGTCTACCGAAGTCAGAAAATGTAGGGAAATTTGGCTAACTACCGTTGTAGGGATGGCCGAAGGTGCATAGCCGAAAGGGTTCGGGGAATTGGCGGCGCGGTCACCCGAAGTGTCCTTCGGAGGCGCCCGATGCTTCACGTTTTTTCCTTTGGCGGCAAGCGGCGGCCAGCTCCCGAAAGTGGAAGCAGATTTCTCCGCGTGGGAAGTAAACAAAGTCTTCTTTCCCAGGGCGGGAGCGGGTAGTCGCCCTTGCCGCCGGGGTACTTGGGGAAATTACTTTGTCAAGGTTATGTCGGCGACTCCGGGGAGAGAGGGAGGTCCGGCCTCCCTTCGGAATGTCGGCGTGCCCTTTTTGGTCAAGTTGAGTTGGAACGAGCCCGTGCGCGGAGCAAGTCGTTATCTCCCGCGGTCCCGAGGTCTCCGCGTACTCTGCCTTGCGAGGCAGAGAACTTGCCGTGCGCGGCAACGGATTTGGCGCCGAGACGCTTTTGTCGACGTCGGGCTGCCGTGAGCGGCAGCAGCAACGTGACAGCCCCTGTATAATATTCGTTCTTCATCTGTAAATATATTCATCGAAAAACCTCCATCGAGTCCTCTGACTCCTGACTGCTGAGAACGGCAGATCCCCACACCACCGCACGGCACTCCACGGTTACCCGGCCCCATCGAAACCCGAGGGAGACGACGGAGTACCGGGAAAACCACCATCGTTCCTGGAAGGAAGAAACTTTACTGGCGCAGTCGACGGGGATGGTGGACGTCGTCGGCCACTTTCAACGACTTCAAGGGCGGAAACGACGACGCCTGTGTTGGTGCGGTGCGCGGCGGTACTGAGAGGCAGCAACTCGTACATTCGGGAAGACGAACTTCAGTCGACCAAGGGAGACCGACTCAGCGAGACTTGTCAACGAGACTCGGTCGGCGCCTGCTACGGCGGAGAGGGAGCCTCAAGGCAACGGACTCCCCGGGGTGTGATCGACGCCGAGGACCTGCCGGGCGGCGACATCAGCGGCTATCGTGGACTCCACAGCACTGCCAGGTACGTGGTCTCTTTTCCCCCGGTCGCCGGCTGACACCCGTGCGCTTCGCGTAACTCGCAATGCCATTGTCGGGGAGCGACGAGGGAAGCGCTAGTGACGGAGACGGCGGTCTGTCGGATGAGGGAGCGGGTGGTGTAGACGCCAAGATAACCCTTGCGAGGGAAAAGACAAAGCAGCTAAAGCTGCAGGTAAAGCTCGCGAAGCTTCGGGCGAACGAGCGGAGAGAGAGAGAACTGGCGAGCGATCGCGTACAGGAGGGCAAAAATGGGGATACGCTAAAACATTATTCGAGAATGCTCCAGGGAGCCATCCCTAAATTCCCGAATGACGCAGAAGTCCCAGTGTGGTTTGACACGGTGGAACGTCTGTTCGCGAGATACGAGGTGCCGGACGCGGTTAGGGAAAACACTTGGTATACCCGCTCGTGGCGGCTCGGCACGGTTACTTGTGTTCGCGGATAGAGGGGGACCAGTTCTCGTTCGAAAAGATCAGGCAGACGGTGTTGAAGGAGCTGCGGCTCTCACCCGACGAATATCGGAAGAAATTCGTCTCAACATCGAGGAGGAAGGACGAGAGCTGGCAGCAGTTCGGCACTCGACTGTCAAGCTACCTAACATACTATGTAGAGGCACGAGGCGTGGAGTCCTTCGAGAGACTGAAGGCGCTGCTAGTCGCAGACCAACTGAAAGCATCGGTTGGTGCAGACGCCCTTAAGTACATAACCCTTAAGGAAGGGAAGGAGTGGTTCGATCGGTCGCAAATCGCAGACCTCCTTGCGCTGTATGATCAAGCCGAGTGCCGCAGCGCCACGCCCATTCGTCCTGGAGCGGGAGGTGCAGAGAAGGGGGAGATTGCGCGGAAACCAGAAGGTAAAAAAATTCCCGGGGGCTTTAAGCCTTCAGGGGGTAGGTTTGGTGGCAAGACATCTTACAGGTGTGGCAGTCCGTCACACCTGGCAGCCGCATGTCCACAGTCGAGGGAGGAGAAGGCAACCGCTGGCGCCAATAGCTCCAAGGTACAATGCGTGGCACTCAGCCCAGAAAACAGAGAGACGCTGGCGGCAAAGATCGAGAGATCAGGAGAGAGGCGAGGCGTACAGTCGCCGTTACTACACACACAGGTGATTTGCGGCGGGCAACCCATAAACGCCATCGTGGACACGGGCAGCGAGATTACCGTCGTGCGTGAAAGCTTGCTGCTTCCGAGAGACCTCGAACCGAGCGGTTCGATAACTCTCGTGGCCGCGTTTGGATCCAAGATCCAAGCCAAGCTGGTCACTATTCCTATGAAGCTCGCACCAAGCGGGGCTGATGCCGTCCCTCCCACGGTGGTTGAAAGGGTTCCGATCTTGTGTGCCGTGACGGACGAACTCGCGCCCCATACAGATTGCTTGCTATCAGCAGAGGCGTGGGAAGCGTTAAATCGCACTGAAGCTGAGCGGGAGCAGCTCCCGGGAGTGACCGAACGCGGCGAAGAGTCACACATGCACGCGGTAACCCGGGCGGGGGAGGGTGCGGCGCCCAGAGAACCGACGGCGCGACGCGATCGGGAGACAGCGACGGGGAGCGAGACTGATCGCCCCGCGTTCGAGCGGGAGGCCCCTTGCTCCAAGGGAGCTAGGAAGGAGGAGCTGTCAGACGAGCAACGGGGCGACCCGACACTGACAAAACCGTTCGCTGACGCCAAAGTCGGGAAGGGGGGGATGTTCGTACAGGACGGACTTCTGTGGCACCACGACAAACTTCCTGGGGAAAGTGTAACACAGTTGGTGCTTCCGAGTGGGCGACGCAAAGAGGTGTTGCTGTTGGCCCACGAATCACCATGGGGCGGTCACCTTGGAGCTAAGAAGACGATGGCGCGCATTAAATACTTTCTACTGGCCAGCCATGGAGGCTGAGGTAAAGGAACACTGCAACTCCTGCCACGCCTGCCAGTTGAGAAAGGATAGGCGCACAGATGATCGTATTCCGATCACACCGCTCACGCGCCCCGAGTTTCCGTTTCAGTGTGTAAACATGGACGTAATCGGCCCCCTCGACCCACCATCTGCTAGAGGTCATAGGTACGCTCTTTGCGTGGTAGACCTGCACACGAGGTGGCCAGAGGTAGTCTGTCTTAGGTCCTTGACTGCTAAGGCAACCTGCGAGGCACTGCTTAGCATATTCAGCCGTACTGGTGTGCCGGAGAGAATAGCGTGCGACCAGGGAACGAACTTTACCGCTGGCTTGACGCAGGAGTTTTTGGCGCGTTTGGGGTGCGCTCCCAGGTTTTCTACACCCGAGCACCCCGAAAGCAATGGAAGCGTCGAGAGGTGGAACAGAGTTTTCAAGAATATGCTCCATCATGTGATTAAGGACGAGGGTAGGCAGTGGGACAGGTTCGTTCCGTACTTGCTTTGGGCATATCGAGAGGTTCCCCATGAAACTACGGGAGCGTCACCTTTCCAGTTGTTGTACGGCCGCACTCCGAACGGTCCGCTGGCCATACTGAAGGACGCGTGGACGGGCCAGGTCGAGATGCCACAGACCCTGCGAGAACAGCCGGCGGCGTACCTTCACGAGCTGAGGAATAAGTTGGAGAGGGCGGCGAGCGCCGCGCAGCTTACGTCCATCCAGCGACAGAGAGACTACGCCTCCTACTATAACCGAAAGGCCAAGGCAAAGAGCTTTGAGGTAGGGGACGACGTTCTCCTGTTTGATACCAATACGCAAGGAAAAATGCTCTCCAAGTGGAGCGGGCCGCACACTGTTGTGGCAAAATATCACGATCACTCGTACGTGATAGAGACCGGGCAGGAGGCGCGCGGTGCACGCCAATATGCTTAGATGGTACCACGCGAGGGTGGGGCAGGTGGGGGTGATCTTTCACGAAGATGATGATTTCGGACAGGTCGGCTATACGCCGCGAAGTCCGTCTCTGGGTTCTCCCGATACCGCGGTATTCCCTGAGGAGGCCCTGACCCACCTGAGCGAACCCAAGAGGGCTCAGATGCGGGAGCTGTTGTCTGAGTTCGGTCAACTATTCGTCGAGCGGCCCCGAGTGGCTGATGTGGGCGAACACCGTATCACTTTGAGGGAGGATTGTCTTCGGAAGAGCCCGCACCGTTATCGAATTCCTGAGGTGTTGAAAGGGGAGGTGACCAAGCAGGTGGGCGAGCTTCTCGAGCTGGGATTGGTATATCCCACCGAGAGTGAGTTCGCGCACCCTGTCGTCTGCGTGGCCAAGAAAGACGGCGGCATGCGGATGTGTATCGATTACCGAAGCCTCAATGAAGTCACCCGTGACGATGCCTTCCCGATGTCGCTGCCGCAAGAGTTAATCCTGAGGGTCGGTCGAGCCGCGTACATTTCGCTCGTGGATCTCCGCCGCGGGTATTGGCAGGTGCCCCTGGCTCTCGAGAGTCAGAGTCACACGGCCTTTGTCACGCACGATGGCCAATACGCTTGGCGGGTCATGCCTTTCGGGTTGAAAAATGCCGCGGCGACATTTCAGCGGATAATGAACTCGCTCCTGCGAGAGCATCGCGACTACGCCTGTGCGTACCTGGACGATATCGCGATATTCTCCGGGTCGTGGGTCGAGCACCTACAGCATTTGCGTGCGGTTCTTTCGGAACTCGCCGTCGTGGGCCTGACCGTCGCGACGGACAAATGTCAAATCGCCCGACCGTCGATCGCGTATTTGGGGCACGTGATCGGCTCGGGGAGGTATGCACCGGACCCCATAAAGATTGAGGCAATCAGGGGGCTTCAGCGGCCCGTCACAAAAAAAAGAGGTGAGGAGCGTGCTCGGCCTTTGTGGATATTATCGAGAGTACGTCCCCGGCTACGCGGAGCTGGTCCTACCCCTTACCGAGTTGACCGCCAAGCGGGTACCGAACACAGTTCCGTGGGGAGACCGAGCCGAGCGCGCCTTCGAGGGACTGAAAGCAGCTCTCATGAACGCCACGGCTCTCGCGACGCCGGACCCCGGTCGGCCATACTGGTTGTTTACTGACGCGTCGGAATTCGCGGTCGGGGCTTGTCTCGCTCAGGTGTCAGATGGGGGAGGGAGGGGCCTGTCGCTTTCGCCAGCCACACATTCTCTCCCACTCAGTCGCGCTGGGCGACAGTAGAGAAGGAGGCCTTCGCCGTCATATGGGCGTTGCAAAAATTCGACAACTGGCTGTTTGGGGCCCAAGTTAACGTGGTGTCAGACCATAACCCGCTCGCCTACTTGACGGCCAGCACTCCGAGGAGCGCTAAGTTGATTCGGTGGTCACTGGCGCTGCAGCGCTACAGCGTGACGGTGACTCACAGAAAGGGGAGGGAGCATGTCAACGCAGACGCGCTTTCTAGGCTGCCCAACAGCTGCTGGGCCGATTAGAGACTAAGCGCGCAATGGCAGAGAGCGCATTCCCGCTCTTCACATGTACATGGTGTCAGCCGGTGCGCGGGCGGGGAAGCGATCACGGCCGCGGCTTCTAAGTGCTAGTGAACTTGGACTCACATTGCAGCGATTATGTGTTTTCTTGATTTTCCTTTTTGCGGCGGGGAACTTTTGCTACTTTAACGTTGTTGTGGGGACGAGTGGAACGGGCCCACCAAGGTGCCGCTGATGCATGACATGTTTGTCTTTGTTCCCGTAGCCGCGGGCAGAGAGGATTGTCGTTTCTTCACTTGCTTTTCGTTAAACGAGGGACCTCGCATTTTAGCAAGGAATGCTGAATTAACAGATTGTGGCTTTATTTCTAACGTACGCGTGCATTATTTTCGAGTTACAGTGTATACTTTTCTTGGTTATTTCCAGCCATTTGTTTTGTTGTTTTTATTTTTCGCTTGAGTTCAAGCGGCTTGTTTTTGTGTTCTTGTTGGGGTTGCGGCCATCCTATTTTTGTAACTGCTGGCAGGTCCAGAAGTCCTTGCGCAGTTTTCGGGGGGACGTGTAGGGATGGCCGAAGGTGCATAGCCGAAAGGGTTCGGGGAATTGGCGGCGCGGTCACCCGAAGTGTCCTTCGGAGGCGCCCGATGCTTCACGTTTTTCCCTTTGGCGGCAAGCGGCGGCCAGCTCCCGAAAGTGGAAGCAGATTTCTCCGCGTGGGAAGTAAACAAAGTCTTCTTTCCCAGGGCGGGAGCGGGTAGTCGCCCTTGCCGCCGGGGTACTTGGGGAAATTACTTTGTCCGGCCTCCCTTCGGAATGTCGGCGTGCCCTTTTTGGTCAAGTTGAGTTGGAACGAGCCCGTGCGCGGAGCAAGTCGTTATCTCCCGCGGTCCCGAGGGCTCCGCGTACTCTGCCTTGCGAGGCAGAGAACTTGCCGTGCGCGGCAACGGATTTGGCGCCGAGACGCTTTTGTCGACGTCGGGCTGCCGTGAGCGGCAGCAGCAACGTGACAGCCCCTGTATAATATTCGTTCTTCATCTGTAAATATATTCATCGAAAAACCTCCATCGAGTCCTCTGACTCCTGACTGCTGAGAACGGCAGATCCCCACACCACCGCACGGCACTCCACGGTTACCCGGCCCCATCGAAACCCGAGGGAGACGACGGAGTACCGGGAAAACCACCATCGTTCCTGGAAGGAAGAAACTTTACTACCGTGGTCATAAATCTGATGTTACATTTCTAGTGACTACTATTCTCAATCCACAACCACAAAGATATCAGTGGGTACTCCTAACATAAACTGAAGCACATTACATAAAATAAGACCCCTTGGGAGCTAATATAATTTCGATAGTTCTAGGCGTCTGTGCTGCTCTCACTTTTTTTGAGCGGTCTTGCCGTCTCGAAGTAGAGTCGAGCCCACATGTACCTGATTTTTCCTAATATGAGGTAATCAATGTGCTATGGAACACTTTTAACTGCCTACACCTTTCTTGTAGGAGGGAATTAAACAAGCTAATCTTTTTCTTAGGCGAATGCTTCATTCTAGTAAGCAAATCTTTTTCTTAGATGAATGCTTCATTTGATCTTTGAGCAACCCTATATAAATATGCCATCTCTACTTTGGATTTTGACAGTCTTCGGTTGTGAAATATGCTATTTCATTGTCTGCTTATCTTTTTAGATACTTTCCAGAAAGCAAGATCGAAACTAAGGAAAGCGGAGGATATATACTGATAATGTTGCAACATCAACTGACCAAGGTGCTCTATTTTTATGTGAACTGTTAGAACTTTGGCAACATTATACATTGATATGTTTTGCCTAGGACTCCATGTTTTCTGAGCTTATTTTTTATTGCAAATTTGGCACTTATCACAGTTTGCTGCCAGTAAAGTTTCAGTGATATAACGTTTCAAATTTATTGGAGTTTAAGTTATGCAATATTGCCAGTTATCTGAACTTAAAATTCAAATAAATAATACCCACAGACACACCAAAGACACAGAAAGTGTTTTCGGTTATGATAAATATTAATGCGAAATCTGAAGGTTATGGCTTCCACTGCCATATAAAGTACTGACTCCTTTTTGTAAGATGCAAATGCACTAGCCTAAAGTCAGAACGAGAATAGTTGCCATCCAGTTGCATAGATTGGGTTATGTTGCGAGTGGCTCAGGTTGGATTCTGTTGTGTCTGAGTTAGGTTGGATTCTGTCATGGTTTGAGAAATACTGCAACATACTTTGCCTCTTGTTCTCAGCTGTCATAGACCAGCGGTTTGTTAATTTTTGAATGCTACAAAAAAGACAAGGGTGGCCACTTCTCAGGGCCACCTACCTGGTACTTTAATGAGACATTGGAGTTTTTCGGATAAACTCCAACTGCGAAAAATTTTCAAAATGTTTTTTTTTTAATATGTGAGCATTAAGTCCCCGCTACTTTTGCGCCGGCGTACGTCTGTCGTTTGGAGTGATGGTGAGGAGGAGGGTAGGTAGTGCCGAGAAGCGGCGGCGCAGAGCGGTAGAGTACTGGCACAGCGGCATGAAAGTTGGTGAGCTGGGAGAGGCTGGCGCATGCGCGGTGCCGTGCTGTCCATGCGTACGACACAGCTAAACGGCGGCGGCTTGCTCAAACTCCATGGCTGCTGATGCAACTGCTAAGCGTCACTAACAATTTTCACAGTATGAAGAAAGTGTAATCGATTGAACATAAAATTTTCAGATCAGTTTCACAGCACTTGCGTAGGAACGTTTACAAAGTACAAGACTCTGTAGATTGTTTCACACTTCAACAAGAATCTGCACAGGGATTTCAGCTATTTTGATGAAGCAGAACTGAGTTGTTTGTTAAAGACTGTGCTGTCCTGTTTTTTTTATGTAATTGTTCTCCTATTTCGTGTTTTAGTTTTGTCTACTCAGAATAGATAGATACCAATAACTTCAGCTTTAGTATCATAGTGATAGTATAAGTATGAATTCGATATGCCGAACATTGTAAGGAATAAATTTCGGAATCAATGGTATCTAGATGGAATATGTTATATAACTAAGGTTCTGCATTTTCGGGGCTTACTTTTGCACGATATCGGAGGGTGTTTTTCGATGTCTCGTTTTAACCACAAATTATAGAGTTTTTCGGAGCTTTTTTTTTTATGCGACTCAAATTCCAAGTTTTTCAGGGTTTTTGGTGAAGGAAACGAAGGTAGAAAACAACATTTGCCAATTTAAGTAAATCAGCCTTTTCGTAGGTGAGATGTGTTCGACCATTGCGGTAGGAAGGCTATCTTGATTTTCTGATAAGGGGACTTGTGTAATCTCATATATTAAGCATAACTGGGGCTGTTCTTAGTGTGTGTTTTATGACCTTCACGCTATTATCACCAGTTAGGCCTTGTGTGATGCTTAGGAGCAAACATTGAAACTGAAAAAGAAGAGATACATAAAAAACGTTTCCGGAGAGCGAAAGTTTCAAGACAGGATGGTTTTGTACAACTTGCTCTTCCGTAATTTGTTTTTCAGGTGAATCCGAATCGGCAAATTTCGTGCCGGCGGATGTTTATCACACTTTATCGGATTTATCTGAAAACACAAAAGCCTACACTTAACCAACATTGTTCTTTTGCAGGCCCGGCAGCTTGCTGGTATTGGGCGCAACACCCCTCGTACTGCCACTGCTCGCATCCTTGCAAAGTTGTTTGAAGACTCACAGGGGCAGAAATATAGCCTCGATGGACAGGAGGGGAAGCGTGTGTTTGCTACAATGGAGTTGTTCAGTGTGCTTCAGAGTGAGTTTAAAGTTTTTTTCTATATTACGCTAATGGTATTATTATGGATATTGGTTTTCTGCAGCAAAGATAAGGCTCCAATTGTCCTCCTCTTCTAAACTGACCCTCTGAGTGTCCTTTCCTGAACTGTGTGGCAAGCCCTTTTTATTCCGGGCTGTCCTGGTTGATAGACACCTTGCAACATACAGTTCGTGCTTTGCACTCTTTTGCACTTTCTCCTTGCACCTTGCCATTGTGGCGAGGTGAAAAGAGGAGGTGCAAAACAGTGGAAAACACAACTGTGTCTACCAACCAGGAAAACAGGGAATTTTAAGTACCTGGAAAGGTCAGGGAAGATGTCAGAGAGTCAGTCTGATGAAGCGACCAGTGGAAGTGGCATGGATGTATGCAACAAAGCCTGACGGTGCATATGCTCAGCTGTGCTGAGTGCCCAGTACATCATCAGGCTGTGCGAGCCACCACTCACAACGGGAAGTGTTGCTGTAACTCCGCCATCGAGCATGCCCAGTTGTTGGTTCATTGTACCGTGAATTTCTGTCGAGAAAGTACTTTTCTTCATTGGGACTGGATGAACCCTATCCCGTGTTTTATTATCAAAGATTGCGGAGACATTCTGGCTCCTATCTTACAGCATATTTTTAACTTATCTTTTAAGGCTGGTATTTTTCCGCGGCAATGGAAAGAAGTAATTATAGTGCCAATATTTAAAGCAGGTGACGCTTGCCTTGTCAATAACTTCCGACCCGGTTCCCTTTTGTGCTCTTTCTCGAAGGTTTTTGAAATCATTGTTCATGGGCGGCTTTTTATTTCTGTCAAAAGATAAATCATGACCAGCATGGATTTCTTCAGGGGAGATCAGTCAAAACTAACCTCTGCAATTCTTTAATTACTCGTCCCCTGTGGTTTTTAACCAAGGGCAAGTGGATACTATCTACTTCGACATGTCCAAGGTTTTCGACACTGTAAATCATGTTCTATTATTGTCAAAAAACTTCGCTTGTATGGCCTATGTCCACAATATCTTGCCTGGTTTAAGTCGTACCTTTCTTCACGCAAGAATTCTGTTCGGATTTTGATTACATTATCCCATCAATTTTCCTTAACTTCAGGAGGGCCACAGGGCTCAAACCTGGGGCCTCTCCTTTTTTTAGTTTTCATAAATGATATTGTTTTCTCCGTTAAATATGCTAAGATTTTATTGTTTTCTGATGACATCAAGCTATATTCATCAGTTCGTGACATTGGGGACTGTTCATTATTGCAACAAGATATAAATAGCGTGTCAAGGTGGTGCTCATCTAATAATTTGTTTTTCAATCCACAAAAGACGAAAATTATTTCATTGTCCACAAAGCGCGATCAGGTTGGTTTTCAATACACACTACCGTGTGTAACGGTCATACAGAGTGTTTCTACTGTGCGTTACCTTGGCGTTGTTGTTGATAGCCGGCTCACTTTTAAAGAACAAGTCACTTCGATAGTGGGTACTTCCCTACGTACACTGGGGCTAATTTCACGAATGACGCATAATTTTTTAGCTTTACATGTTTGATCCATTTATTTTGTTCCTTGGTTCGTTCATGACTTGAATGTCTTCTAGTCAGAGCAACGAAATTGAGCGAGTTCAGAAGCGCCTGGTGCGAACAGCTTATGACAGATACTTTCAACATTGTTAATATAATTATGAATCACTTGTGAACTATTTCGGCTTAAAACGTACCATTCGTGATGTGTGTTTTTACATAAAGTAACTTCTGGCCGGACTGATACCAATCACTCTTTTCATCTGTGAACTTTCACGTACCGACGCGAAGTAGTAGAGTGATTTTACCATTTTACCCTAATACCCCATATGATTCCTCACCCATGTCTAGAATTACGCACTTGTATAATAAACTTCATGATGCGGATCTGAACATATATGCACATACATAATTTCTTATCAATGCTAAAAAGATTGTAACCTCTATATATACTTTGTTTGTTTTTTAGTGCTGGGCTTTGTTTCGCTTTTAGCATGCCATATATACTCATTCTACAGACCTCTGATGTTCCTGTATTTTGTTTGCTCACTTAGCTGCGTTTTTAAGGTGACGATTACTTTTGTTCATGTTGCTGTGTTTTCTGTTCGTTTGTTTTTAGTGTGAAGCTAATTTTTTGTTTATAGTGTACCAATAACAAGGCCTTTGCAGCTGTTTTTGGACACTAGCACAAAATAAAGTATTATTATTATTATTATTTCGGGAAATGTGCCGCTCCAAATAATTAAAACAACCCTCACTGTAAAACATGCCAACAGCAACATGACAAGAAATTTCAATAAATTGTATTAAATTGTAAATCGTCTTCATGTATTATACAGGGTGTCAACTAATCTAGGAAAACCTGGGATTGTCAGGGAATTTTGAACCATATGGAAAAGTCAAGGAAATTGTAGTAAAGAGCTAAATCAGGGAAAATGACACATGGAAGTGGTATGGCGGTGTGCAACGAAACCCAACTGTCGTGCAGCAGCGTGTCTGCACTGAGTAATGTTGCCAGAAATGTCACTAGGCAGATCAAGCAACCATCCATTAAAAGGGAAGAGCCACTCGGGCTCCATAATTTAGCAACTATGGCGAGCATAGGACCAATAGCAGGTCAGAGTTCTTCGGTCGTAGAAGCACTCCTTCGAGAGAAACACCGGTCAGGGAATTTGAAACAAGTAATTCGGTAGGCACATTCAAGCAAATTCTGATGTTGTGCACTGCACGTCACAGTTAGCACGGACAAGCAATGGGCTGTCTTTTTCTTTGTTTCAATTATGTAACTGATACCTGCCATCAGAATTGCTAGTGTGGGGGAAAGTGCTAATTTTGAGCTCCAGCTTAAAGTACTATTTGGGGCGCATCAATATTCTGTATGAGCAAAATGCAATGAAAAAGTGCTAATTTCGTGTTCGCACTAGCAGTGTCATGCAGTGTGCATGGGGCAGGCCGGGCAAAATGAATCGGCACAGCCTATGTCAGGTAGTCATTAACAAAAGGGTGACATATCATTTAATCTGGTCAGAACACTCATATATTCACCCATGTCTATTTGTAGTGGTGGTAGGCATTCATATCTCCCGTGATCATTGCACCAGGATAACGCACTTGGTTATGATTTTCATATTTTCCCCATTTACAGAAGCAGTCAGACTGATAAAAGGCCTGAGTGGTGCAACGCTTGAAGAAATTGAAGCAGGAGCCAAGGGTTGGCTGAAGAACTGCCGAGCACGCGTAAATAGCGCCACAAAAAGGTATGGTACTTAAGCATTATTTCATCTAAACATTTTTCCTTTTCCTGCTGACTGAGAAGTGGCAAATTGAAAACATACTTAAAAGTAACTTAATAATACAAGCCTTGTATAATTATGACTATGAAACTTAATGTATAGCACTGACTGAAATTTCGGATACCGTACACCTCGTTGCTCAAATTTTCGGAAGTTTTTTTTTTCCATTTATACTTACAAACAGTCGCCGTATGCTTCATTGCAAGCATTTTGGTTGTTTGGTCTCGTAGCCTCGAATCCCCGTCTTACGCATGAAAAAGCTGGATTAGGCCACGGTCAGATATTCCAGTTCAACTATATCCAACATAGCCGCCATCTGGGGGCCATACTTCTGTATCTTCTCGTGTTTGCATTTCCCTACCGCGACTAGGAGAAGAACGACTGTCCGCCATTCTTCCCGTGTTCTTCGAGCGAGTATATTTGGCAGATAGGCGCAGCAGTAAAGCGAGCTTGGTCAGCTGAATGAAGCCTTAAATCATACCAGCTTTATCTTTACTGTATGCGACAGCAATGGCCTCAGCAACGCTTGGCACTGCGATCATCCAAACATGTGGAAAGTGACCAGTATGAAGTGGAAGTTGCATGAGAACTTAATATTGGCATCAAACAAGTGGAAAGTGGGCAATACCATGCAGAGGTTGCATGGAATTTTTTCATTTAAGTTAAAGACCGACGACCAGTTCGCGCTTTCCACTTTTCGCCCGCTTCCTCCTCTCCCTCCTACCCTTTCCACCCACGCCCGCCCCTCTTGGTCCCTTCTTTCCATCCTTCAGCTTCCCTCGCCCGAAGGCGTGGAGAGGAGGGTCTTCTGCCTTGCAGAATCTCGAGTCTGGTCGTCGGCCTTTAAAATAGCTTTTTTAGACTGCTTTTTCGGGTTGCCTTCGAGTCCGGAAAATTGGTCGGCATTTGCATTTAGACATCATAGAGTCACTTTGTTGGCATACTATTGCAAATAATTGCTTTGTAGATTGCTCCTTGTTTTTTTACCTTGTTTTGCAAAAAACAAAGTAGTTCATGTTGGTCTTGTGGTGTACTTTGGCTAGCAGAATCATTCTCAAATCTTAAAAAGTGGTTTTCTGGACTTCTCTTCTATAGCAAACTTCAATCATTTTTGGGCTGCTTTGAAATTTCGCAGGAAACTTCTAGCAGTGTCATACAAAATTCGTTTCTGAAATTAGCTTTATATCCGAAAAATCTTGAAAATTCCTGATAGGCAGCAAAACATGGGGTATTTACAATGGGCACATTATGGTTACATTATATAATGCATGCTTAGACACTTGATACCTTTATAAAACTGGGAACAATAGGGAA
Organism: Ixodes persulcatus; assembly: GCA_013358835.2. Taxonomy (NCBI): domain Eukaryota; kingdom Metazoa; phylum Arthropoda; class Arachnida; order Ixodida; family Ixodidae; genus Ixodes; species Ixodes persulcatus. The sequence continues at coordinate 46,327 of JABSTQ010001879.1, forward strand.
TATTAAACTCATAAAAATTTACTTTTCGTTTCATTGCAGGAAGCTTCCACGAGTCTGAGAGTTAAGAAACTTCCATGAGTCAGCCGGAAACTTCCACAAGTCATCTGGATTGCAAGCCATTATTTCATTTCTTATTGTTTTAAAACTAATAAGCAGTGCATTGAAAGCTTCAATTATATTTACGTACCTATTTTACTAATAAACATGTTTTTACAGTTCTTGAACAGGAGAAAAATCATTTGCTTACTGGTGCGCAGCTATGGCTGTGTCACTTGAGAGCTTGCGATTGACAGGTGTTCAATATGTGGTGTACTTACAGACATGCAATAGCTATGCTTTGTTATGTTAACCATGTCATTTTATTCACACCAGCTTGGTGCAAAGGCCTATTTTTGCAACAGCGCTTGAGTATATTGCAAAGACTTGACTCAAGAGACTGAAAGCCGCTAAGGCAACTAATTAGTGTTGCAATTCTTGATTGCCATGGTAAGTCATGGTTGTATCTTGACGTTAGCCCCCTCACATAGTCAGTCGCTGCAGTACGAATCGGCTTCAGTACTCGTCCTTACCACTATATAAGGAGTTTAGCTATTCAAAGCCTTATGGCTTTTTGGGATTAAAATATCCAGGCCGTAACTAGGTGTCCTGTAGTAGTTTTTAAGTCGTCTATGGTAGATCTTGCAAGACATCTTGCAGCCCAAGGACTGGGCGTTATGCCGGCTAGAAGACGGCTACAGGACGTTTCAAGACGTCCGGGCTATATAATATCTTGCCAAGATGTCCACAAAACGTCTCGTAGACCTTGCCAAGACAAATTTTAAGACATTTTTTTTTGTGTAGGCCAGAATGATGGTGCATGAGCTGGGAAAAAAAAAGGATGGCTAATAGACATCTTATATGCCGTTTTAAGATGTTAAATAGACCTATCTAGAGGTGCTGTAGTCGGCTTCAAGAGTTCTTCAAGACATCTTGCAAGACGTCTTGTAGCCCAAGAAAGACTGGGCATTATCCCGACTAGAAGACGGCTACAAGACGTTTCAAGACGTCTTGGGCTATATAACGTCTTGCCAGGATGTCTACAAAACGTCTCGTAGACCTTGCCAAGACAAATTTTAAGACATTTTGTTTTGTTAGCCAAAATAATGGTGCATGAGCTAAGAAAAAGATGGCTAAAAGACATCTTATATCCCTTTTTAAGATGTTAAATAGACCTATCTAGAGGTCCTGTAGTCGTCTTCAAGAGTTCTTCAAGACATCTTGCAAGACGTCTTGTAGCCCAAGAAAGACTGGGCATTATCCCGACTAGAAGACGGCTACAAGACGTTTCAAGACGTCTTGGGCTATATAAGGTCTTGCCAGGATGTCTACAAAACGTCTCGTAGACCTTGCCAAGACAAATTTTAAGACATTTTGTTTTGTTAGCCAAAATAATGGTGCATGAGCTAAGAAAAAGATGGCTAAAAGACATCTTATATCCCTTTTTAAGATGTTAAATAGACCTATCTAGAGGTCCTGTAGTCGTCTTCAAGAGTTCTTCAAGACATCTTGCAAGACGTCTTGTAGCCCAAGAAAGACGGGGCGTTAGCCCGACTAGAAGACGGCTACAAGACGTTTCAAGGCGTCTTGGGCTATATAACGTCTTGCCAGGATGTCTACAAGACGTATTGTACATCTTGCCAAGACGTCTTTTAGCCGTTTTGTAGCCATCTTTGCGTTCAGTGGGACCGCGCTTCCCACACGCTCGGTGTCTTTCTAGCATTTGCTGATTAAGGAATATTCGATGACATTCAGCAAGGTTATAATCGAAACCATATGTTTATTTCTCATAATTAAGAAGTCAACTATCCGATTTAACTTCATTATACGATTTATTGTGGCAATTATCCCCCTATGTTAAGACCCCAAGGTCCTATAACCCACCTGCGCACACCGCTTAAATGTATCGTTCACGGATTCTTTAAGATAAATGCGTAAGCCCTAAAATAAAAGGCCTTGTACAGTAGTGTGACTGCTAACCTGCTATCTCCAAGTGCATCACTCACCAGTCATTAGATGACCGCATGCCTGTACGAGGTTCTCTCATATCGAGTCATGCAGGGACCGAATGTCTGTAGCGCGAGATTTTGCTCCATGTGCTTCGAGCCGCGCTGGATTTGCACACATTGTCACTGATCCACCATTTTCTCTTTTCAAGAAAACTATATTCCAGAGCACCACTTAATTCACAAACGAGCCGGCGTTTCTGTGCGTTGCGCGTGCGCAGAAACCAGGTTTGCGCGAGAGAAAGGATCTATGAATGCGGAAGGCCGACAGCAGCGCCACCCTGGTGACGTGACGGGAGACTTGAGTTGATCTGTAGGCCTTATGAATGTTCACAGATTGGGGATTTAGATACTAATCAAAACGACATCGCTTGTTCAGCTTTCAAATGAGGAAAGTTGTACAAGTACAGTAAGGCTGCTAAGCTGCAAACTTTGTCAAACATTGTGAGAAAAAACAAACAAACAGCAACGTAGTGCCAGGAAGTACTCTCATGCACAAACCGGCATGGAGCCGAAGATATCGAAACCCATCAACATCTGCCTTGTATGCCTATTGCTTAAGCATCCTGTAAGTGCCTATTAATCGAAAGAAGCAAGAAGAGCCGTCAAAGAAGTTGCCAAGAAAAAGGCTAAAATAAACCCGGGGTTACAGCGGATGGTTGCCAAATATTGCAGGTGGTTGGTTTCTGCTGCCCCTGTCGTTGCAGCGCGGAAGGTTATTCATTTATTTATTGTTTAATTAATTTATTGATTCATTTATTTATTGTTTAACCTATTGATTAATTGATCGATCGATTAGCTGAAGGTTATGCTTGTTCACTGGCCGGCCGTGGTCTGTTGCTCATCACACTTTCACGTCTTCTTCTTCAAAAAATACGTGGAAGGTTTGTGAAGACTATTGAAATTTTAAGAGATATATCTTCGCCGCTTTTAAATAAGATTTCACTTAATTTATATTCCTGTCACAAAATCAACACTCGGCACACACACCCGCCACATCCATGTTTTAAACACTGCTGTCACAAATAAGCTTCCCCTCACTTTCAACTACTTTGTGATTTCGAGAATCACGCTACTCTGATGGTATTTGTAGGCAGTCGTCTATACCACGCTTTTTGTCGTTCCCCTCAGGCTCCCAGATAGAGAAAATGTTGGCACGCACAAGCATCCATTATTGACTCGAACGTAAGCTAGCTCAAAATGTGTCTTGCTAGAAAAATGTCAATGACGACGATAAACTACCAAAGATCGGCTGGTATTACGGGTCATATACGGCCACCACCACTAAAGGAACTGTGCTTTTTGTTCCAATTAATTTTCATTGGCATATTTAAATATGCACCTCACGAAGAAACACGCGCATTAAAGGGGTTCTAATACGCGGATCAAATAGGTTGCGTCGATGCTCTTTTTGTAATGCGAGCAGGTCGTATACTTTTCGTCATTTGCTTCTGCGACAAAACAGTTGACGCAAAGGCTGGTTCACACACTCCAGTTTTGTTAAAAAAGAGTGCGTTGTGCAGTCTTGTGAACCCTTACGACAAGGGAACAAACTGGTGCCACCTATCGGGTAGCCGCGGAACATTTAAAGATTTCTGTGTAGTATACTTATTCTTTCGCGCATCGTTTTACCGTGGGGTTCAAAAAAATATTCGCAATATTTTAAACAAGGATTTTTCATAGAGCGCATGGAAGTTTCATCTGGAAAATACTTAAAAAATCTTCACTCTACTGAAATGCAGTTCCAGGGTCCCCTCATAGATTTCACCAGGGTGCCAGTACACTCTAAAACCAGTCTCTCATAAAAACGCTGTCCCTCTGGTTTTAGAGAAGACAACGATGCTTTCAGGGGGACAGTTCTTTTCAAGAGGGAAATGAAAAAATAAAATAGCAACATCTAGAGGGACACCAACATATTAAGAGAGACCAAGGAAACCGTTTCCTTGGTCCCTCTGAGAAAGAAAGACCCACAGAAAAATTTCCACCTGTCCCTTTATAATAAGAGGGGACTGGTCCCTCTTAACTGTACCGATGTAGTTCGGTCGAGAGGAGAGGTGCAGGCGCACTAATCCACGGCAAAAAGTTCAGACGGTGCTAAGGCTTCGCGAAAATTCACGGAGAGCTGGCAACGGTCGTGGCCGGAGAGTCACAAGCGTCATGCTGCTCGTTTGACTTCCTTCGGGCGAGTAATCCTGTTATATTTTCGCTTTTGTTTTGGGTACATTGCGGGTGGGAATAACGAGCTATCAATATTTTCACGCTGGTTGTGAAATGCACGAGCGTTGCATGTGGAGTGAGAGTTTTCAGCTGGCTGCATTAGTCCGCGGTCGCTTCCTGGATCGGCTTGTTCAGCTAGGACAAAGCGTCGCTAATTTGCCCTGCTGTGAGTCGCAGGGCTGTCTTTCGCACGAAAACACTTTTAGTGGGCTAGGGTGTCCCAATGTGTACGCGTCTGTCTGTGATATCAGACCATTTTCTGCCTGACGCTTTTGTATACATTTTAATTTCGAACACGCGTTCGTTCTTCTCCCAGCTCGAGCTGCTGGCTTTGGCACTGCTACGCCGCCATTTTATTACAGGCACTTTCCTCGTATTTTATCCGTGAGCTTGCATTCTCGGTATCGGGTACTACAAAGGATGGCATCACTCTCCCTAAGGCGAAGCGAACATAAAGGCACCCTAGCTCGGGCAGTCAGTGTTCGTAAGCTTGGCTCGCCGATTTCTTTCTCAGTGTGTACTCTAAATGCATGCGGTTGACCGCCTGAGAGTGTTGATTGACGAAAACATTTGTTGGCGATTTTGCGTTTGTTTTCCCTTGGAATTCATTACAGCAATTTACACCGCAACGTTGTATTGTAGGAATCGTTGCGTTGCAGTGGTTATGAACTTTTGCTTCAAGTGGGAGGCGAGCAAAAAAACCATAGTGTGTGTGTATGTCTGTGAGGGGGGAGGGGGGGGGAGAAATTTCTAATTCAAAGCACAAAAAAAAAAGAATAAAGAAAATGCTTTTTCCTTCGCGCGTTCGCTTTGCGTCGGCGTTCGGCGGTCGCACCATCTGCGGAACGAGGGGAAGGGTGCGGCGGTGGCCCAGGAGTGCATTTTTTTGTTTTGTTTATTGTATCCTTTTGTTTGTTATATTTTGACGGTCGCGTCGGCAAGGCTACTGGCCACCTTTTATTTATTTTTTTTCGGCACCGACCATGGTTTTGTTTTTGGAGATTTTATTAATGTCGTTTATTATCCTTCTTGCTTTCTCTGGCTGGTTGAATTTCTTTTCTCTGTGTCCCACACCTGCACAAAAATATATAAACAAAAGTCTGCCTTTTCTTTTTGTACTTCCAGGCGCTTTAGGACTAGGTTGACTATGTGCGTTAAATGGCCGTTAAACATCTTGTTTTCAGAGTGAGGCAATGGGCTACGAGCGTTGACATGAAGGGAATCAGACGGGGTTTCTGCACGGATTGCTCGTGTAAAGAGCTCTACCGGGACCCTCTGCAAGGTGGAACGCACCACCCGGAGTGGTGTGCTTACTGCGGCCACCCGTAGTAAGCACAACAAACTCGGTAAATATGAACTTTTTGTATTCTGGTATGTAGGTAGGCTCTATTTACGTTCTGTTGGCATATGCGTTGCTTCTGAAAAATATAATAAAGGAATGGATTGCGCCGAAATGTATACAGAAATATATTGTTTTAGTTGATTATGTTTGCTTTCTAAAACATGCGTCAGTTCTCTTCAGCAGCATCAAGCCGCAAATAGAATCCTTGTTTTCCAAGGCACATGAGGCTTGTAATGTTCCGCTACTACTAAGTGCGTTCTCGTTTTGTCTTGGTAATACAAAAACAATTCTCGTAAATTACTTAAAACATCAGTCCATTCTCGTGTCAAATATTAAAAGTCGCAGAAGTTACGTCATAAGCTAATGTCACTCGCTATTTCATCGTATACATAATGGGTTTCGAATCTTTTAACTGTTTGCACTTTATTTTCGCATTGGAGGCACCGACTAAAGGAATCCTGGAACCCCGAACCAAATCCCATTCCAATGAACCACTTCAAACGCAAGGAAATGGTGATATTACGACGAATTCGTACGGGTGGCGCAACAACACCATACCTGACTCAAAAATTTGAGACCATCAAGAAAAGAAAGCTGAACCCGGATTACGAACCTCCCGACCAAAGATGCCAACTATGCAAAGGAGACGGCACACTCCCAAAACTTTACCACCTGATTTGGGAATGTGAGGCCCTCGCCACACACAGAAGCGATGCTTGGGCCCAGCTGGGCGAAGACACTCCTAGCTCCTATGAAGAGTGGATCAGACCGTTTGGCGACTCTGAAAGACGAGTCCGGATCTTACGGACCCTGCTCGATTATACGGTATCGGGCGACCTACGTCAGGACATCTAGAAGGGGGGCTTTCTAAGGGGAAAGTCCCGTGAAAGAAGTCACGCGCGAGTGCGACCACTTCTTTTTTTTTCTCTCTCTCTCTCTCTCTCTCTCTCTCATTAAACGTTTTACACACACACACACACATTTTCGCATTTGTTTCCTACCGCCTGCTTGAAAACAGGTGAAAGCGCTTCATTACCTTCATTCTAACTCCCACTCCCCGTATCTAAAGGAGAACAATATTGTCTTTCATTCAGCTAAAGGTGGATGCTTCGGTTCCAGAACACAATGGTCACCATCTTGGGAAAACTGGAGGAGGCAAAAGGGGCCTTCTGCAGAGACAACCCAACAACATTCTTGAACACTGAAGACCATCCTCCAGTCTCGATTGGCCAGAAGTTCTCTCATCACCAATGGTACGTGAAAAAGTGGATGCAAAAATAGATATATAATTTTGACGCTGACGCAATTTTTGAACAATAGTTGCTTGCAGGACGACCATACCCCCGACGAAAGAGTTCCAGGACCCAAGACTTTCTTCGGTTTGGAGAAACATATCGTTTTTGGGAACCGGTCAGTGAAACTCTCCGCTAGCACGACTCTGGAGGAGGCACTAATCATGTGCTTATGGGGGCATTACATAACGGGACTCTCCTACCCTGCGGCATATGGATAAACTCTTGGACTCCTCCAGTGTTTGAAAATGACGAGTTTCGATTCAGTTCATGTCGGAGAAGCTAAAAAAATTGCTTATGGCCGTTCAAAAATAACAGAAATTCTGAGCTTCTGCTGATGGCAAGAAACGCCGAGTAATTTGTTTTTAATGCTACGAGGCAGGTAACTACACTCTAAAGAAAAAGCACAGGAATCTACTTTCCCGAACAGCACTTGGATAGCCTATCACCGTAACTCACGGAGGAAGCTCAGGAAATCACGATGCCGAAACATAAGATTAGACCAAGAAACCCAGTCTGAGTTGTGACACTAAGCAGTACAAAACGTCACGCTTATATTGCTTAGTGTCACAACTCAGACTGCATTTTTTTTGTGTGTATTCATATGTTTCGGCATCTACATTCGCTGAGCTTCCTCCGTGAGTTATGATGATTGTCTCTCCAAGTGTTGTGGGGGAAAGTAGGCGCACGGGCTTTTTCTAGAATGTACTATTATTTCTTGTGTTATCCGTTGAAAACAAAAATTCAGCACAGTTGTATTGTTATTGCTTATGATAGTCAAAAGAAGTCACATTCGAGCACAATTTTTTTGTGTGTGATAGTTCCCAAAAAATGCCGATTTCTGGCGTCGTTTTAACGTCTTTTTTGTCCGTATAAGCTACCAGAACATCGTTATAAAATTACTATTTTGATACAAACATTTGAATTTATTTTCTTGTGTCATGGCAAATAAAACACGTGTTTACTTTTAAAGGTTGTTACTGTTTTATTTGGCAAATTGATTCCGTTTATAAAACATAATAATACAGATCAACTTTCAATTCCGTTACGCAGCACAAAATAACTTTGGTTAAACAATATCAGCGAAAGTGCGAGAACTGCATCACTGCAGTGTAGCGTGTCAGCTGACAGTCAAAACACGAAGAAGCAGAAATGCTTCGATACAAAAGGAGAGATAACCTAAAGCCGGGGTCCCACTGCTTGTAGACCTTTTCTCCTGTACTCTCGTCCCCAGCCACCTGATAGGCATATCCGGTATGGGCGACGAAAAATAATAAAACATTTCAACCCGCAAACAGTAAAAAAATAGAGGGGAGGCAAAACGAAAATGGGTAACAGTTACGCTTATGTCCTAAATGTAATCTATAGGCGTGGCGACGGCAAAACAATGTTTTCGCCCATACTGGAAGTGACGACAATTCAAGATGGCGGAGCCCTTGAGAAAAAGGTCTATACATCATACAAAATACATTCTGCGGACATGTTCCAAGACGAGTCACCGCGAGATCAGTGCTTCATATGCCATGTAACAAAGCTACCTCTTTAATTGGTTGCTTCGTGGCGTACGAGGCACGGGTGTCGCGGTGACTCGTTCTGGAACATGTCTGCAGAATGTATTTTTTTACGATGTATAAGCAGTGTGACCCCGACTTAAGGGGGACTATACCCCTGCAATTTAAGCAGGTCACCGTCCCTCCAAATTTAAGGGGGAAAATATCTAAAAAATGTCCCTCTTACTAAGGGGGACTCACCTCGAATTTAAGGGAGACGTTGTATCGCTTACTTTAAAATGGGTGGTGTCTCACTTAACTAAGAGGGAGCATCTCCATGTAATATTAAGAGGTATGTCGCCCCCCTTAAAGTTAAGTGGGAAAAAATCGAAGAAATGTCCCTCTTACTAAGTGGGACCGGGCTTAGAGTGTACGTTTAGCAAAAGGCCGCATCCGGTGAGAACCGTACGCTAGTATGTGAACCAGCGTTCTCATGCCTGTTCTGGTCGATGAAGCCGCGTTTGTTTTGTCAGGATGCTCATCTAACTGCGGCGTCTGCTCGGGAAACACCGTCACTACTCAATCGCTGAACTTCCGCCAACCTGGAAAATGGGAGTTTTATGTCATAGCTCACGAATTGGGACACCTGTGAGTATCACCCCACGTGTTCTTGCTTAAATGCTTCGGATTATTTAACGTCACAGTGGCTGCCACGATCATTAGCTACATCAGAAATTAATAACTGTTCGTCGTGCCAGTGTCGTATACAGTCCGAAACTAAAGCAGAGCAGGAGATAAGACCGCCGAGCTCTGAATGGGTGGATTAATGGGTAGACGAAGAGGATAGCTGCCTTTCTTCCTTCATCCGGAGCGAGCAATAGCCTCGCCTGCTATCCCGCGCAGGGTCGGGCGTTCGAAATTCCAACGCCGACGTTCGAATTTCGAAAGCCAGACTCAGGACAGTGGGTAGAGACAAAGAAAGGTAGCCTTTGCGTCTACTTACTAATCCTTCTAATCAGAGTTTGGGGCTCTCTCGTTCGCTTTCATCTCCTCCTCTGTCTTCTAATTTTCTCTAAGTGTATGTAATCGAAAGCCAAACATGAAACGCCCGATTTACCAAATTTCTCTGGGAGAATAATCTGCGACTGAAGGGCTCTCCAAAGAGGACACTTCTTAAACCGTGAGGCTACACAACTCCGTCAAATGTCGTGGAAGTTCAGGTGGTTAAAATCCGGCATTCCGATATCTCTTTAAACCAGAGATGCCGCGAACTTTTTGCGAACCTAAGGCTCGAAGATTGAACCAAGGGGTTCAAAAAGTTCGCGATGTTTCGAAACGTCGATCTTATTACATAAAAAAAAAAAATATCGAGGATTTTTGAATTTTCAAATTTTCCGCGCTTAAAAATATGGCTGTTTTCGAACTTGCAATCTTTTTAGCTATGAAATTTGACGACGTTCGTACTTCCGCAACTCTTAAGTTCAAAAGTTTGACGAACACTTTCTGAACAAAAGCTTGACGTAATTCTAACCAAGTTCACCCCCATAGGCTTAAGGCAACAAATATGAATAACGCAAGATGTCAATGTCTAAAGTGGAGTTGAAATTGCTCTAGTGTCTTACTTAGCTGATCGTGCTATAAAGGACTCCCTCAAAAGCGCTGAATGATCACTCTGGGGTAGCCTCGGCCTCGTACCTCACACCTCTTCTCTTCGACTTCCGCACAGAGCCTCTCCCGCTCACAGCACCGTAGGTTGCCCGATGTAACCTGTGGGCCAACAGACCTTCAAGCGTGGAATTCAACCGAGGCCCTTCGCTGGGTGCGTCCTTCATAGCATTAGTCTTTTTAAAACGCGAATTCCCCGATTTCGAGTCAAAATGCAGCCGGTACTTCATCATCATTAGTAACTGGCTGCATTTTGGAGCAGCGAATATCTCCATTAATCGAAGAATAAAAGTTTCAGGCAGCGGCAATAAGGTATGCCTGATAACAACCGGTCGTGACTTGATCAGCTCTATTTGAGGCGGCATATAGTCCCTTAAATTATTCCGGTTGCATTCTCCTCAACCTTGACTTGTGTCGGGTGCTGTGCCTGTGTTCGATGCTTTGTCCATCCCACGGGTCATCCCGCCAAAAATGACCGTCCAGAGCAACTATATATTTTCGGGACGCCATGTGCATGCGGGTCCTGCACATTTAGTAGTATTTTGCCAGCATTGCATTTAGCCGTCGTTTGATCGGATTTTAACTAGTTCTTAAATAAGTAGAACGTACGTTCCCCTGACCGCCTCGGGACTTTTTGATGAACCGTTCAACCAGCTCAACGCTTGTTTCATAAGTTACGACAAATAGCGAGTAATACAAGTCGTACCGTCATTACCACACTACGGAGTAGTAAGGAGTATATTCACGATATTAGAGAAATGGGCAGCATTTTCAGCAAAATATGTAGCAAATTTCGAAATATTTTTAGTTGAGTACATGAAAACTTAGCTTGAAACTGCGGAATTTGATCCCCGTCCGTGAAATTAAGACTTCGAACTTCAAATCGAAAATTTTGAACTTTGATTACTTGTACCAATAAAATTCAAAACCTTGAATCTTAAATAAATTATAAAATCTTCGAACTGGACATTTTTTTAATCATTGACTTTTTAATTATTCGAATTTAGTCCTCATGCAGGTGTAAAGTTGCGAACGTCTTGAGTTCGAACCTTGTTAAGGTTCGAATCCGAACCTTAGCGGGGTTCGAAAAATCGAACTCGAGCTTCGGGAGGTTCACGGCATCCCTACTTAGAACACCACCAAGCAAACATCGGTGGCCTCGGTGCTCTTCACACTGTACGTCACACGCCTCCTGCCAATGCTGTCCATCTGTTCTGCCGGCTCTCGTATCTTTGGACGTGTTCCAAAATTTACTCTATCTTACTCCAGGGTATGGGTTTTGTACCTTTGCGTTCGAAAACCTACTCGCGTCCAGAATCGCTCCATATGTGTTATCATGTGCCACGACCGCCGGAGTAACTCGGATCTATTGGGGTAAGGTTTCGAACACAGCTCTTCCCTTTCCCGTTTTCGGGGCTTTGGAGAACAGCGTACTCCTTGAGCGATTGACCGACGGCCAACAGAGCCTGTGAGTGGCTATTCGGGCCCAGGTGATGACAGTGCTCAAGGCCCCTGTAAAGAACGCAGACAAACTTTGATAAAAAAAAACAAAAAAAACTATTTCCCTGGAAAAAAAGAAAAGGACGGAAGGGAGCGGGCCGTTGCACGACTTATGTCCATATTTTGTCGCCTCACGATTTCTTAAGTGTCCTGTTTCGACAGGCCTTGAGGGTGATGGCTTTAAAGCCTAAAAAGAAGTAAACAAGGAACTAATGCAGACGCGTTTTAGGTTATCCTGATTCTACACAAAGTCGAAGAGTGTACCCTTGAAAATGTATGTCGACTTTCTTATTATCTGGTCGCAAATTCAGAAAAGCACGCGAAGTAAAGGGACCAATTTTGCCACTCTGATTGGCGCGTTCTCATGGACGTCACATCGACTAGTTTACGGGGGAGGAAAAAGAAGGGAGGGGTCGAGGCTTTGGTAAGCACCCCTGAGGAATTCACGCTCTTACCTTTAGTCAGCTTCCAGATTTGCTTACCCGATATGCGTAAGCGGGTCTGGGAGCCGGATAATACCGCGCGAATTAGCCTCGCTCCACTTACCTCCTATCTCTCCCTGCGTAAAGCCGGGGATGCCCATGCACAGGCGCCAATTAGTTTGCACAATTAGCTCGTTGACTCACTTCGATAGCTTTTTCTAATGCGATACCTGGGCGGGTGCGTGTTATCTATAGAGTTCCGTGTTCTCGAGGTTAATTTTTCTTCGAATTCGGGGGCTGTATTTACGATGATTTGTTTCTCTTCCAACGGACTCGGTGCCTTCCGATATCAATTTCTTGATACCGATATTTATCAATTGGGTTTCAGGTTTTCGGGGTTTATTTATTTATTTATTTATTTATGAATTCTGGGGCGCATTTACGGGTCTTTTGTCTAACAGATTCGGGGTTTTGGGGTATGAGTTATTGATGTCGGACAAAATATCGGGGTTCCCTGGGGCTTACGTCGAAGAAAATTGGACACGGGCATAGGATTCCCCAAAATTACGGGTGACATCCGCGTGACCCCAAACACTTGAGAAACGTTTCCGTTCTGATAAGAAAATAATACGAGAGATAAGATGTGTGATTTCCAAGCAAGAAGAAGCTTCACAAACAGTTGATAGCACACTGTGTTTCAGGTGAGCGCAAAATGAAGCCGTAGACAAAGATTTCTATCACGCGCGATGCTTGCATTTTTCTTTCCAAAATTGATAAAAATGACTTGGGTGTTTAATTTTCGGGGTTTATCGGTGTGTATCAAAAGCAGAAAACCTAATTAATTTGTGCACTCGTAGTCATTTGCTACATGGATGGGCAAACTCAGAAAGAAGTCAAACGCCGCGGTGTTGCTTATTCGCCGTTGCGTGAATAGGCCATCTTCTTGTGACGTCAGCGTCGCTCTGATTTAGATCCAAAGAAAGTCTAAACGTCCGCAAGTATAAGGCCTCTAGGAGCCAAGGCCTTGGTACCGGAGTGTGAAAATTGTCTGATAGTCAAGCCTCACGCGTAACTGCCAACCTGGCAAAACGTTTTTGTTTTGCCAGCCTGGCCCAAACAAGATATTTTCCATCCAATGTGACCAGAACAAATTTTGGCTGCTTACGAGTGGAAACCCGCGTTTACCGTGAAGTTTTATTGCGTAAGGTATCATACCATGAGGCTCCTATCTCTAATTTCTTCTAAAGCTACATGATCATTTGATGTGAGTTCAAATTAATAACCACCCAGTGATTCCTACTTGTCAATGAACGAGAAAAGTGAAGACAGCTACAAGAATTACCCCCCTCCCCCTCCCCCGTCTAAATGCTTACTAATGTTATGGGGTCTTTTCTTTCCTAGTAGCTTTATACTTGAACATAATCTTGAGGCATTTACGGAGAATGTTTCTCTGAAGAATTATTTGAATTTAATTTATACTCCGTTTCACTCTAAATGCGGCCGCGGCCGACGCTTCGCGCTCCGCAAAGCGTCGGCCGCGGCCGCATTTAGAGTGTTTCATTTTCAATTTCGTATGTTTCATGACACGGGGGTTGCGATGATATCAGAACGCCGAGATCTTATTTGCTATTCGAAAAACAAATTAATGGGTAGCTCTGGAAGAGTCTAGCAGTGAGGTCTACCCACTATCCTTCCAATCAAGAACCAATCAGAACTCGGCGTCGTTGTGACGTCACCGCAACCCCTGTTCAAGACGCGGACGAACTTGCGCTCCGCATAGTAACTGATGGAGCCAACCAACCGGCAGCAAAAATGCATCGTCATGGCGCCCGTCCTCTTTGCTTATGACGTCACCGCTGAAACCAATCGCACAAAGTAAAGGCGGCTTGATCCTGCGATATTTTTATCTTTTTCTGCACGTCTAATAACCAACTTATATAACAAACGTTTCAGGCTCGGAATGGCTCACGAAGGAAGCTGTCCTCCGCATCACACACCGGGGAATAAAAGGCTCCGTTGCAAAAAGCAGGAATTCGGATACGTGTTGGGTTCCGGCAAACCACCGCACTATTTCTCGCGTTGTCTTCAAGACCAGACGAGAGGCTGTCTGATGTAAGACCACTTCGCTCATCCTATGTATACCGTGTGTTTTTGTTTTTTGTTTCGATCTATAAGTCGAATTGACGTATAATTAGCACCGATTTATATATTTGTAAGGCCGGCGCGGCGAAACTGTACAGAAAAGCCCGCATGTGTGTATTACTACGGCGGTATATGTGTAATTGAAAGCAAGTTTCAATATGCTCGTCAAAGATTTGAACGAGAAATATAATACTGTGGCGAATATTCACAGTTTAGGTTCATTCTTATAGGAACAAAATGGAGGTAAGTTTGTTTCAAATAAAGCAATGGAAATAATACAACTAATATTAAAATGACAGTGGCTTATGGAGCTGAAAGCACGGTTTAAAGTTTTTATTATTCGCCGTAGATTGGTGCTAGTGTCACAAACAGCCTAAAGGATCGTCCGGTAAAATCTCGTCTTTCAAAAAATAATACAAATTACAGTGTCCTTTCTTTTAGGAATACAGTATCATCCGCACAGTGTCCGAATTTTAAATTTCCCGCCATACAAGCGGTCATTTAATTTTAAAGAGAACCGAACTGCCCAGATTGCACCCGCAAAACACACACGGGGTCATTCCATGCCAAAGGAGACGCGACAATTTTATCATGTCTGGGATATGTACTAAAAAAAAGAATTGTTTGGATAAGGAAGCCCCTGAAATCCAAGAAAATTATCTTTTTTTGTGAAAAAAATTAATATTATATTTTTAATCATTTTCTAAATTTCTAGAATTTGCATAAAATTCATGTTGTTAAGAAAAACATTGTAAAAATGAAAACGGTTGCGTACTACGCAAATTTATATGGGCGCATAATTACCTAATACAATTACCTATCTTGCACTAAGATACAAACGTTGAAATACGCCATTTTGAGTGCGAATAAGAGCTCCAAAAAATAGACAATGAGATTTCTTTATTCTTTTAAGTCAACTGGGATTTGGGTGCTAGATACAATATTATTTTCCTGCGTTCTCTTAAAACTAATAATTCAATTGCTCGTATTAAATTTTCAAAGCCTAGTTTTTTTCCGTTTGAATTAAATTAGAGAATCTCCAGTCTATGCAGAAAAGGCCATATTGAGAATCAGAAAAAGCTATGCGGGCAGCGGTGCCTGGCACTTTAGAAATAACCAAAATTTAAAACTACGTCATATGTGCAACATATCGAAAAATTAGAAAAAGTACTTTTGTAGTTGCCGAGAAATTTTTCTTTTTTTTAATGATGAGCTTCTCCGATTATGCCTTCAGGCGCCCGCCTTGTAGGCGACGCTCGCCAGCGCTTGCCAGAGAGGCGTCAACGGTGTGAGGCGCTGCAGCAAGGTCTTCAACGCTCTCCTGAAAGCATGTTTTATTCACTTCATGCGGACGTTATCCTCACTTTCAGGCATCCGTATCCTCTTTACGTTACATAATGATATCGGCGTCTTAATTTTGCTCTATATCTGCCGAGGTAACTGCATGACGACGAGAGCAGGCCTGCATCGTCTGCTTCCCGTGTTTGGGAATACGTACTGCTTTGCGGCCTCGTCTGTCGTATGTCAAGACATAAATACAATTCAGACCGGGTAGCTCTTCACCGACGTGAAATGATAACGAAGACATAGCTTCCCCATTAAACTTAAATGTACTCTGATAGAACTAAAATGTATTGAAGTTCGTTGGCGCATCCCCAAAGACGCGTGTCGTGATAGTGACGACGTCATGGAAACGGCTACGTCACTCTTCTAAGCGTCCAGGTGGGCAGGGCTTGTGGCAATCTTTTTGCGCAATATTGAAATCGGGAGTAAGAACGCGAAACCTGATCGATGAATATCTAGGAACTATTACATTTTCGAATATTTCGTTAATTGGCAAAGCCTCTAATAGTATTTGGCGTCAGTACTGCAATTGCAACATGATCCGTGAAACTATTCATTCGAAAATTAATGAACAATTTGTCTAATAAATAGACTTACCACGAGGGTTATTGCCTGATCTAATGTCCACCGAGTCAGACTCTCAGATGGCGAAGACGGTACCCGTAGTAAAACCTACCTCTTATCCAACACACTTCCTCTAATCCTACCAGTGAGTTCAGAATTCGAGACATCTTCTGCTGGATTCCAGTGTATTCCGGAGTCTAAAATACTGCACATTAACAGAATCTCAGATGTGCGAGGCGTTCGCCGCAAATAATGAAATGCTCTTTTTATGATTACACTGCTCTTGGCAGCACTACATATTCTATCGAAATACATTTAAGTTGAATAGAAAATCGACGTCTTCGTTATCATATCACATTGGTGAAGAGAACTCCGGTTTGAATTGTATTTATATCTGGACATTGGACAGACGACGCCGACGCGCATTGTGCATTCCCAAACTCGGGAAGCAGACCATGCAGGCCGGCGTTCGTGGGCATGCAGTTACCTGGGTAGGAGTAGAGTAAAATTAAGAGGCAGGTATCATTACGTAATGTAAAAAGCATACGAATGCATGAAAGTCAGGAAAACGTGCACACCAAATGAGTAAAATGTGTTTTCAGGAGAGCGTTGAAGACCTTGCTCACACCGCTCATGCCTCGCTGGAGAACGCCGGCGTGCGTCGCCTACGAGGCTGGCGCCTGGAGGCATGGTCGAAGGGGCTAATATTTAAAAAAAATATTTCTCAGCAACAACAAAGAGTAATTTTCTAATTTTTCGGTATGTTCAACAGATGAGGTGGTTTTAACTTGTGCCTATTTCGAAAGTACCGGGCACCGCTGCCCACGTTGCTTTTTCTGGCTTTCAATATAACCTTTTCAGCATAAACTGGAGATTCTGTAATTTAATATAAAACGGTACAAAACGAGGCTTTGACGATTTAATACCAGCAATTCAATTATTAGTTTTAAGAGAAGAGAGGAAAACATATTGCAGCTAACACTCAGATCCAATTTGACTAAAGAATAAAGAAATCTCATAAACTTTTTACTTTCAAAAGCTCCTATTTGGACTAAAAATGGCGTCTTTCAATGTTTGTATTTTAGTGTAAGATAGGTCATGTTATTAAGTATTTAGGCGCCCACCTAAATTTGTCGGGTACGCAACTGTTTTTTTACAATGTTTTGTTAACTACATGAGTTTTTTGCAATTTCCAGAAATCTAAAGCATATGTTATCAGCAAAAATGAAAAAAATAACAAAAATAACAATTTTTTATTGATATGTTTTTTTATTTAAATAATATTTTTTGTACATACGCCAGATATAAAGAAATGCCGCGTCTCCTTTGGCATGGAATGACCCAGCGTTTTCGTTGGAACAGCGGAAGCTCTGACTTAACATCATGGAAGCTGAGCCACGACAGCTCTCCCTTAGCGAAAACTAATACGTTCGAATTATGTCCAAATGTACTTCAAATGAATTTAAACGTATTTTGTGTTTCTATATGCATTAAAATTTACACTAAAAATGCATTTTTTGTCCTTCGTATATTACTAAAATATATTTCTCTAAATACGAAAAAATATGTGTTTTCTAAAACGTACTTTAAGTACACCCCAAATGCATTTAAATACATTTATTAAATGTTAGTACATTCGAAATGAATTTTAC
Organism: Ixodes persulcatus; assembly: GCA_013358835.2. Classification (NCBI taxonomy): domain Eukaryota; kingdom Metazoa; phylum Arthropoda; class Arachnida; order Ixodida; family Ixodidae; genus Ixodes; species Ixodes persulcatus. Next base: position 63,999 of record JABSTQ010001879.1, read on the forward strand.
ATATTTTTTGTCAATAGTAATTTGTTTTGCTTTGTATTAAAGTATATTTTCAAAAATATATTGTAAACACATTTACTCAAATACATTCTGGTAAATATGAAGTAGGCACAGTCCAAATGCACTTATATACATAAAGTCGTGGAGGTAAAGAGGGTATTCACTGGACGATATACTTGGGGTCGATGTTTAGAGCTCATGCTCAGAACGAGCTCACATTAATAGGCTGAGTAGAAGAATAAGTGTACCACTCCGGCCAAACACAATGCTTCGGCGCTTGAGGGTATGTACAATAAATAAATAAATAAATAAATAAACTGTCAACAAACGCCCAAGGGGGCGGAGCCTAACCCGATCCGACCAATCACAGCGCAGGAGGGCGGGGCCAAACCCAATCCAACCAATCACAGCGCAGTAGGGCGGGGCCCTTTCCCTCTCTCCCATCCCAGTGACCAATGCCAGGCAGGGGGCATCGTTGGCCCCGCCCACAGGGCATTAGCCAGTGACCAATCGGAGCTCAGCGAGGTCCCGTCTCGTGTGAAGTCACGTGCGCGTCGCGTGCCAGGCGCGTGCCAGAAGCCTGGCACGCGCCTGACACCTAACCTAACCTAACCTAACCTAACCTACCATGACCTCACACCTCAAACCGCAGACCTCATCAAACCTCAAACCTCAAAACACAAGCGTGGTTGACCAGGTGTCTGATAACAACCACGTGATGTCACACAGGGTCCGAGCTTCGTTCGACAGAGGGCGCTATAGGACTTGAATTGCGGCGCTCAGGGAGTCTCACGTGTGATGCCGCACAGGGTTCGAGCTGCGTCCGACAGAGGGCGCTCACGTGATGTCGCACAGGGTTCGTGCTGCATCCGAAGGAGGGCGCTGCTCTCCGGTCACATGACGGTCACGTGTTTTGAATTTGAATCGCTGCGCGGTCAATGCCCCTTTTATTCGATAAAAAAGGCTCCGCGGCCGGCGGGGAATCCAACTCGCTACTTCGTACTCACCAGCCCGACGCTCTACCCCCTGAGCTTCGACCACATTGCTTCCGAGAGCGCTTAAGTCGGGTTAGTTGTTCGTGTGTGTGTGCATTCAGATCACGTGTTTTCCTGCCACATGGCTTTTGTAATGCGGTTAAAAACAGGATGCTTCATTGCCGCAGGTCATGTGACCATGGTCGTGTGACGTTGCTCGTCTTCCTATCACGTGATTTCGCGCGCGCGCGATTTAAACGGTGTTCGCGTTCTCGTAGCCTCGTGGCGCCCCACACATAACTGTCGCATGTTTACGCAATGTCCTATATATATGTGGTATATGACGACGGCGCACCGTCATTATGGCGGTGACGCTCGCGTCCGTCAAGTCTCTTCTCGCGCTCATCATGGGCTCCTTTCTAATTGTCTGCGTGATCACCATCGACGTCAGCATGTCGCACGCGAGCCTGCACGGAAATTGCACGCTCGAGATGAGTCTGAACAAGGAGATCAAAGTACATCAGTGTCTTGCATCCGTGCTAGCAATACGTGACTGGTCAAAAGAGGGCTATCCGAAAAGAGCCGGTGTAAATTTGGACAGGAATCAGACTGAGGCGCTGAAGCAATGTCTCAATGAGCTGGACGTTCTTGCTCCCGGAAGCATGATCTCAAGTGTGAAGACAGCTGCATCATCAGCGAGTCCATGTACCTTCGAAGATGTCCTCTGAACATCTATCAAATTCAGCGACTGATCGGAGGAAGGAAAGCCTCATTGTACGGAATAAATCTCGATCGTGAAGCTATATTGCTCCTGTCAAAATTTTTGAATAAAAAATGATAAAACTCGCTACGTGTTTGTGTATTGCGATGTGCGCGCAGAGCTCACGATCGCTCGACGCGTCGCGTAAAGGACACGAAAATGTTTTTTCTTCATCTCTTTTATTGCTCAAAATCGCTCGCATTAACCCAAATGTTGTGCGAGGAATCGTAGCCAATCCATTTTATGAGGTATTGCGGGTGGGGCGCACGTCGGCGTCTCAAAATCTTCTCCACGATCCAGGTCTTGTTTTCGGCCAGAGAAACGCGCTGCAGCTCTGCCTCGTAAAAAGAGCCGAGAACGGGCTCTTTTCTCACCATATCAACTAGGTGGTAGGTATTGGGCACACCTAATCGAATTCGGTCCACGATAAACACCTCGTCCGTGAACGACTGCTTGTACTTCTTCACCAGAAGGTGACGATCTTCGGAGATGCGCACATGCTCACCCAGGCGAAATTTAGGTATTTTCACGCGACCGGGATCGGGGAATAAGTGAAAGAAAAATTCGGTCTGGTTTTGTGGGGTAACGTCGACCGGCCTAGCGTTCGGTGTCCTGTGGTGGCTAAAATTATAAAACTCGACGATTTTCGGGAGGATTTCAATTAATCGTTTCGTTCGTGCATACTCAAAGTACTTGTAAACCCGACTCATTATGGTGCGTTGTATGCGTTATACTATAGAAGCCTTTTGCTTCGAATTCACGGAATACAATTTAATGTCGTTTTTCTCCAGAAACGAGAGGACCAATCTTCCGTAAAATTCACGACCACGATCCATACATAAACGCCTGCTTTTCCCCATTTTGCGAAAGACAATTTTCAACGCCCTGACAACTTCCTCGCTTGTCTTTCGAGCTATGGGGACGACGGTGAGAAATCGTGAGAACGTATCAATCACAAACAAAATGTATCGTTTTCCATCGTTGTATTTGGCAATTTTTTGAATTTCCACTAGGTCAGCCTGATAGACGTCTCGCAGTCCCAAGGATAGCGTTTTGCGGTAAACGCGAGTGCGCTTGGTTTCCCTGAACAGCGTATATGCGTCCGATCCTTCTAGAAACTTTTCCGCCGTTCTTCGTCCCGTATGTCGTGCGAGCCTGTTGATTCCACCGAAAGAGGCTGGATGACTTGCTTCGTAGTAGACGGCTTTGCTCCCCTTCTTTTGTGACGAAGACATGCTTTCTGGACGCACCGCACTGTTGGTCGGTAGTGTCGAGCTCGAAACGCCGTCAGGTTTAGGTGACAATTGATGAGAGAGGAAATGGCCTCTCATCCAAGGAGGCTGCCTGTTGTACAGCTCGTAGTGCAGAAGCTCTACAATGCTGGATCCCTCGAGCGGCTCTCCGTGAACCACCAGCGTTCCCTCGGGGGTGTAGGCAATTACCGAGGAAATCGCGCCGAGGAGCGTCTCGACCTTCGCTCGGTGTCGTGGGTGAAAAGCGGAAAAAATTTCCTCCTCGTTAAAGTAATCCTTGTCTAGAATTTCTTTCAAGCTCTCTCGACCAGGCGCTGCGAGGCACGAGGTGGTGGTGCGATAGAAACGGGATCAGCAGGAGCCGGTTCGGTCGGCGATGGGGTCGGTGATCCTGCACTCCGCTGCTCCGGTGAAACGGTACGAAGGCGCTTCGGCGAAGTGACCGAGGAAGAAGACGCACCTCGACGAATGGTCGCCCGCGCTTTGAGGGTCCTTCTTTTAAGCCGATCGTGATTCATGATGGTCACTGGCAGGTTCTCTTTGACCAATAACCTCGTGACTCGATCGAAATGAACCGGAACTGGCAATTTCTTTGAGCGTGAAACTAAATAGGAAACCAGGTCCACAATGTTGGATCCCTGTGAGCCTCTTCGTTCACGCTCACCATTGGCACTTCCTCACTTCGAATCCATTCGCCAATGAGCTTTGACAACTGATTAAGAATGGAAATGAACTTTTCCACGCAGTCCTCGCCCCGATACAAAAACTGCTCGACGATGCGCGAGTCCGTGGATTGGATTACGAGAATGCAAAACGAACTGGGGACGTGCTTCTCGTAAGCCTGACCCATGTTTTCCGCTTCCAGAATGGCCTCGAAATCGTAGACGCAAAAGTAGGGGAAAGGTTCTATCGTGTGTGGGCTCCGGAAATACAGCGCGTCCCCCTTTGCTAGACACACTGTGCGGACTGCCTTCTTTTCTTTACACAGCGATAAAGGTCTTCCCAGCGCCGTGCGAAAGCGAAATTCCATCATACTATACCTTTTACAGCGAAAGCGGTGAGTGCGCCTGTTCGCGAAAAGTCCGGCAAAGTTGGTGATTAGAACAAAGTGATCGTCTATTAGGAGCAAATCCACGTGCTTCTCCCGCTCGCTATCGTTGACTTTGAACGGGTAGACGAACCTTTGTTCTCGATCGTAACCGTACACGTTCACAGACACGGAGTTTTTTCTCTCGAAAGCCTGCACGTCTAGCGGAAACGTCACTGGATAGCTGGTGGGGAACCAGTACTTGGTCAAATGTTCTCGGTAGCTAGAAGCTCTCGATGGTTTAGAGGGTGCGGGATGGAGACCGGCGAGCACAGAAAACAGAAAGCACAAGTTTCTTTCCGAGTCAGTGAGTTGCTCGGTCACATTCACTAGGCACTTTGTGCTTGGGAGTTCCCCGGGCAACACAAAACTCGCGCAACCTACCGTGGGCGGAATGAAAGGTCCAACGGTGATGGTGCAGGTCTAAATGGCGTCGACGACGAGTCCGGACCCACGTTCTTGATACTGTTCGAGGCGAGCAGAGATCTCGGCACATGCAGTCTGTAGAGCATCGCGAATGCTACCTTCGGCCCAGACCGTGTGCAAAGAATGAAAGTAGTGCACGCTGAATTCGAATTCGTCGTCGCCGCTGAGACGAGTCATTTCCATGGTTAGTGTGATGAAAAGACGCAATGGCATTTCATAATGCCTAAAAACATTGGCCATTGCGTCGGTCTGAAGCCGAAAAAGCGTGGAAACATCGTGAGACTCGTCGTCGCGCTCGTGCAAATGCATATCATAACGCGCGGTAAAGTTTCGAAAGGCGCACAGTGAGTTGATGAAGGGAAGGCAATCTTGCGGCGGGATATTGTGAACCTGGGCCAGGTGAACTTGTAACGACTCCGCGCTGGAGTACTGCTGCCGCTCTCGCGCATCGCACAAGTGGCAGGTTACCATTTTTTTTCTCGAATTGTCCCGAGCGGCTCACAATTTCTAGTCAGAGCACGAGAAAGTAATGACCGGTGACCGCTCGTCACCGCTGGTTTTCTCCATCGTGAGTCCGTTTATCGCCCTCATGCTCTGGATGTCTTGCTCGTTCAGTACGGCGAACCGCTTCGGTAAAAATACTTTTACCACATCGTTCTCGAGCTGAAGAGTCACACAAACGGAGGGTCCGTATCGCGTGTCCATACGCCTCACCTCCAGCACGGGTATCTTGACGTTGCACGGAATGGAGCCCATGCTGACAAACAAAGACGACGACGACGCTCGCAGTGAAGACAGCTTGTCCAGGACCCCGTCCATTTTGGGTTGACCGGAGGGCGGCGCCGATGGCTCGAGGTGAGATGACAGGTCTGAAAATAATCACTTTAGTACACGGCGGACCTGCGAGGCCTTTTTCTCGCATTACCTTTTCTTCCGCGGAGAGCAGAGCAGTGAACGGAGACAAGCGGATGCCATCCCTCGACATTTATACCAAGCGGATTGCGAAATGACGACTCGCCGTGAATCAACACGTGCGTCACTATATATGAAAAGAAAAAACAAAAAAAAAAACACGAGACTGAAAAACAAAAGCGACCGAGCGGATTGTCAACACAACGTATACTTAATTTGCATATAAAAAAAATCACATTCCGAGCTCTCCAGACACATCCAAACATGTCTAGACTTTTTCCTGTTAGCAACGTACTTGGGTAAACATTTTGATTTGGGTATACGTTCGGGCGTCGTTATAAACCGCACTGTTGCGACGCGTGTGAGCATTTATCGTGAAGCAAAAGCCGCGCGAGTCTTCCTGTTATCGCGCGGTCAGCTCCGAGCATGGGGAGCATCCGCTTTTTCTTTTTATCGGTTATTCTTCGTTGGGTAAACATTGTGTGATTTGGGTATACGTTCGGGCGCCGCTATAAACCGCACTGTTGCGACGCGTGTGAGCATTTATCGTGAAGCAAAAGCCGCGCGAGTTTCCTGCCGCGCGGGAATGTGCTTCGCGCGAGTACTTAGAAACGTGTCTGGGATGCCTTCTTTTCATTCGTCTACGAGCGTAGCATGCATGGTCATGTCTTCGGGCCTGGACAAATTTTGTTTCCAAACGCCGGCGTCAATCCCGATGATTGGATCTTCTAAATCGGGCAAAATTACGTATATTCGCAGCTTGTTGAGATTTAGAAGAGAAATGTTCGACAAAGAGTTTCACGTCGTCTACTACGTCTACGTGTTTCCCCAGAGCTGGTTTTCGGAGACGAGCGGGGTCATTTTCACCAAGGAGATCCCGCAAAACGTAGACCCCGAAAGAGACTCGCTGATCATATTCGACGACTTTCTCGCAAATCGAACGAAGCTCAAAGACATTTGTGAATATTTTATAGGAGCTGCTCATCACTATAATGCTTCGGTCATTTTCATCACGCAGAACATGCTCCTCCAAGACGCGTACTTTAGAACAATAAGCCTAAATTCTTCGGCCTTAATTATATTCCGTTCAATGCGGATTGCCGATCAGCTCCAAGTGCTATCCCGACAGCTCTTTGGGGCTAGCAGGGGGCAGGTTCTACCGCGTATATATTCGGACGCGTGTAGAACGCCGTTCAGTTACATTCTGATCGACCTATCGTAAACTTGTCCCGATAATTTCCGTGTGAGAGCAAAAATCTTGCCGGACGAGGGTCCGGAAGTCGTGTACGACACGTCCTAATGAACCGCATCGCCAAGCACGCAAGATTCTTGCACCTGTTATCGGAAGCCAAATCGTGTAGGCAAAGGGAATCACTACTACGTCACGCCAAGGAGGAGCATCTGAAAATAATTAGGGAAATTTGTTTAAACCTGTGCGCCGGAAACCTCCCTCTCTCCGCGGATATAAAAAAGAAAGTGAAGAGATTTGCACCCGTCACACGGTCACTGGGAAATCGAAAAGACACGCACAAGAACGTTAGAAAGACGTTGGTATTGAAGGGAGGTTTCCTACCCCTGATTCTTCCGGCTCTTCTTGGCCTCATATCAACGATCAACGATCGGGGGAAGAGCCATCGCAAAGGCTATCGGAGTCTGAGAAGTATGAAAAAGTACCATCTCGTACCTTACACAGAGAACATTCCCGAGATTCTGAAAGAAGACGACGACGAACCGGACGACATCAAGCTAAAGAAAATAATTCAAACTCTACACAAAATGTTACGTCCGTACACGTCGAATGAGAGTAGCGCACACAGTGAAGAGGTTAGAGCGACACCCATTAGCACGGAAGAACGGACAACGCAGACGAGCGATCGTGGGGACGACCCTTCCGTCATAGTCAATTACTTGAGCAAAACCTTCCGGCAAAAGGGTCGATCGCTTCTGGCTCTACTGAGGCCGCTGCTCGCCTGGGACCCGCAAACCTTGGGAATTTCGATCGACGAAAAACCTCTACAGGGATCCAACATTGTGAACCTGGTTTCCTATTTAGTTTCACGCTCAAAGAAATTGCCAGTTCCGGTTCATTTCGATCGCGTCACGAGGTTATTGGTCAAAGAGAACCTGCCAGTGACCATCGTGAATCACGATCGGCTTAAAAGAAGGACCCTCAAAGCGCGGGCGACCATTCGTCGAGGTGCGTCTTCTACTTCGGTCACTTCGCCGAAGCGCCTTCGTACCGTTTCCCCGGAGCAGCGGAGTGCAGGATCACCGACCCCATCGCCGACCGAACCGGCTCCTGTTGATCCAGTTTCTATCGCACCACCACCTCGTGCCTCGCAGCGCCTGGTCGAGAGAGCATGGAAGAAATTCTAGACAAGGATTACTTTAACGAGGAGGAAATTCTTTCCGCTTTTCACCCACGACACCGAGCGAAGGTCGAGACGCTCCTCGGCGAGATTTCCTCGTAATTGCCTACACCCCCGAGGGAACGCTGGTGGTTCACAGAGAGCCGCTCGAGGGATCCAGCATTGTAGAGCTTCTGCACTACGAGCTGTACAACAGGCAGCCTCCTTGGATGAGAGGCGCCATTTCCTCTCTCATCAATTGTCACCTAAACCTGACGGCGTTTCGAGCTCGACACTACCGACTAACGAAGCGGTGCGTCCAGAAAGCATGTCTTCGTCACAAAAGAAGGGGAGCAAAGCCGTCTACTACGAAGCAAGTCATCCAGCCTCTTTCGGTGGAATCAACAGGCTCGCACGACATACGGGACGAAGAACGGCGGAAAAGTTTCTAGAAGGATCGGACGCATATACGCTGTTCAGGGAAACCAAGCGCCCTCGCGTTTACCGCAAAACGCTATCCTTGGGACTGCGAGACGTCTATCAGGCAAAAAAATTGCCAAATACAACGATGGAAAACGACACATTTTGTTTGTGATTGATACATTCTCACGATTTCTCACCGTCGTCCCCATAGCTCGAAAGACGGGCGAGGAAGTTGTCAGGGCGTTGAAAATTGTCTTTCGCAAAATGGGGAAAAGCAGGCGTTTATGTACGGATCGTGGTCGTGAATTTTACAGAAGATTGGTCCTCTCGTTTCTGGAGAAAAACGACATCAAATTGTATTCCGTGAATTCGAAGCAAAAGGCTTCGATAGTGGAACGCGTACAATGCACCATAATGAGTCGGGTTTACAAGTACTTTGAGTTTGCAGAAACCAAACGATTAATTGAAATCCTCCCGGAAATCGTCGAGTCTTATAATTTTAGCCACCACAGGACACTGAACGCTAGGCCGGTTGACGTTACCCCACAAAACCAGACCGAATTTTTTTTTCACTTATTCCCCGATCCCGGTCGCGTGAAAATACCTAAATTTCGCCTGGGTGAGCATGTGCGCATCTCCAAAGATCGTCACCTTCTCGTGAAGAAGTACAAGCAGTCGTTCACGGACGCGGCGTTTATCGTGGACCGCATTCGATTAGGTGTGCCCAATACCTTCCACCTAGTTGATATGGTGAGAAAAGAGCCCGTTCTCGGCTCCTTTTACGAGGCAGAACTGGAGCGCGTTTCCCTGGCCGAAAACAAGACCTGGATCGTGGAGAAAATTTTGAGACGCCGACGTGCACCCCACCCGCAATACCTCGTAAAATGGAGGGGCTACGATTCCTGCCACAACAGTTAATGCGAGCGATTTTGAGCAATAAAAGAGATGAAGAAAAAATTTTCGTGTCCTTTACGCGACGCGTCGAGCGATCGTGGGCTCTGCGCGCACATCGCAAAACACAAACACGTAGCGAGTTTTATCATTTTTTATTCAAACATTTTGACAGGAGCAATATAGCTTCACGATCGAGATTTATTCCGTACAATGAGGCTTTCCTTCCTCCGATCAGTCGCTGAATTTGATAGATGTTCAGAGGACATCTTCGAAGGTACATGGACTCGCTGATGATGCAGCTGTCTTCACACTTGAGATCATGCTTCCGGGAGCAAGAACGTCCAGCTTATTGAGACATTGCTTCAGCGCCTCAGTCTGATTCCTGTCCAAATTTACACCGGCTCTTTTCGGATAGCCCTCTTTTGACCAGTCACGTATTGCTAGCACGGATGCAGGACACTGATGTACTTTGATCTCCTTGTTCAGACTCATCTCGAGCGTGCAATTTCCGTGCAGGCTCGCGTGCGACATGCTTTTAGAAAGGAGCCCATCATGTTATAAAAATTAAATAGCGCAAAAATTAGACAAAGGACAAGGGACAGAACACGTAGACAAGGACAAGCGCTTGTCCTTGTCTACGTGTTCTGTCCCTTGTCCTTTGTCTAATTTTTGCGCTATTTAATTTTTATAACATGCATATCCAACTAGCCCACCTCAATATCTGAGCCCATCATGAGCGCGAGAAGAGACTTGACGGACGCGAGCGTCACCGCCATAATGACGGTGCGCCGTCGTCATATACCACATATATATAGGACATTGCGTAAACATGCGACAGTTATGTGTGGGGCGCCACGAGGCTACGAGAACCGCGAA